>JAIUZE010066234.1:0-128122 GCA_022085475.1 Heliosperma pusillum
ATGATTACGTGTTGATTAGGGTTTGAGTGTATAATGGCCACGTTACAGGGTAACCTCTGAGCTAGCATACCAACTTCCCTACCTCTTGTTATAGTTTATTATCAGATCCACATGATAGCTTTCACATGATAGGTTATATGTTAGTTAATTGTTTCATAACATGAAAAGCATATCATATATGTTTAAGTTTTGTATTTTCCATATACATTGCTTTTATGTTATTCATGTTTCATTAAACTCGACATTTCGTGGCTGGGAGGACTCTGAGTTACTCCCCACTGACTGTGGCTTCCGTGTTTATATTTAATGCGGTCGAACAGGTGGTGAATGCATACATTGGGTACATTGACGAGCTAGCGAGCGAAGTATTACCTTGGACCTATATTCGGTTCTTAGATTGTATATTATTATACACACTTTTATTTCCGTATTTATACGGGAGATATGTCTCCCGTCTTGTATATTTCTTTTGTAGAATATTATTCCCGTATTGTAATGACCATTTTTATTTCAGACACCTTCATTATGTATTTAAATTATTTTTTTCCTTCCGCAAATTTGAGGGTGTCACAGTTTGTATCAGAGCTATTTTGCTCCCGACGCACGTTTGTGTACCCTTGCATAAATAACTTGACCTTAATAAATAATAAACCGTGAGATAGAAGGGTAAGATGGGTAGATTAGGATTTATGTTGTAGTCGATTTGTTTATGCTAATTGTTAGGAGTAACTTAATTTGTTTTGTCTCTTATGAAGATGGTTGGACCGCGTGTAGAAGAGATCGTTGATAGTGCCAACCAGGTCCCTCCTCATAACGAAGACAATTGCCAAGGAGGCTATGCTTGGGTGGCTAGCCAAATTGCTAGGAGCAATATTACGCCTTATGGTGGAATATGTGTTACCTAGAAGGAGTATCCTCTACCAAAGATTTGAAGATTTATAAAGCCTAATTGAAGTGAATTCTTTCTTCATCTGCGAATTCTCTCGTCCTTATAATATTATGCCCTCTTCTTTCTATCTAGGTGCTTCCTTCTCTTCCAACCTTTTTGCATCTTGAAAATTTCTCTTGATAGTTCCTCCATCTTATCATTGGTATCCTTACCTCCCTCTGGTAACATTTTATGGATGTCATACCCATTTGTTTGAGGTATATTATACTTAGTCGAAAGAACTTTGAATTTTGTGGAATATGAGTGTTAGTTAGAATGAGCTTGTGATTCGAGGAAATAGTATAGATCTAATTTCACCCTATGGTGGTGAGAGTTGGTATCCTTGAGAAAGGTGTGGTAAGGTATGTTTAATGATTTTAATGCTAGATACTTGTCATGAATGGTGTGTAAATAGTTCATGATATTCGATGGTGTAAGATCGAATGAGTTGGCTATGACTTTTTAACTCATTAGTAATTTAGTCTTTTGGACTTAGAAGTTTAGTATTGGTTTGAAGACCATGTTTAGGATATGTCTATTTTGGAGTAAATAAGAAGTTCGAATATGGTAACTAGCCATCCTATTAAGCTAGTTCCGTGTTTGGATGATTACAAGGATTGAAGGATAAACTTAGGAAGAAACTCTCCTAGTGGTTTTAGACTATGAAAACTTGAAGTTGCAATATCTTTTGAGCTCGCAATAAAGCTTAATAATAGTTGTAGTTATGGTTAGAAAGTTGAGTGATTTTTAATGTTACTTGGGAATTTGTTGTCGTTAAATGTTGGACCCTAACGGGAATAAATACTTTTTGGAATTAGGATATGATGACTACTTGAGGAATATCGACATAAGCGAAAACCGATGTATTAATAATTTGGAAAAAATAGATAAATCGATTACGGTCGCATTGCCCGATGTTTGGCAAAAGTTAAGTGAATCGAGTTTTGTGTGACTAAATCTCTTTGAGGTTTCGAGATTTAACTTTTGAGGATGAGAAGGTTTATTGTAAATAATTTGGATAATAATTTTTTGGGAATAAGTTGGATTAAAGGATTTCATCGTAAGTTCTTTACTTTGTGGTGGTTAGCGGTCTTGTTCCCTTAATTATAAATATTTTGATGGTGATTTCCAATAATAGTTTCGATGGATTTTAGAAGATTTTAATTGAATTGGAATAATGGGGAATTGCTACTCGATGTGGTATGCTTATGAAATATTTTGGTGGGAATCCGATGATTGAAATGTTGAGGATATATTGCACTCCCTTGAGGACTAGTTACTTGTACAGTTAGTATTGTCGAGTTACTATCGACATTAGAATTTTCATAGAGGGAAGATAGTATTGGGGTTCATCCTTCGTTTTTCTTTATTCTTTCCTTCTTTCTTTCTTCTTTCTATTCGATTTATTCTTTCGAATATTTCGTTCCTTCTATCAATTGTCATCTCGTATAGATAGGTTATTAGAAGCTTTAGTTAGAAATTTTAGGTATAGATAGTAATGTTATTACCTTTACTATAGAATTTTTGAACTAAAAGCTTTTGGAAATTTTATTGATTTCAAGTATTTTACCGTCAAGGAGTGTTGAGACTCGTTATTGGAGACGTTCGATAACTAGTTTTCTCATTACTTGACGCGAAATTGTATCTTTTGAGTCTTTGACTTGGACGATGAGATTCTTGACTGCAGACGAGAATCTTCCGCCCCATTGATAAGACCATGTATTTTTATTACAAGTATATTTTAACAGTTTTGAAATAGACCTACATATATGTTACTTTCCTTCTTCTAAGTTTCGAGGACGAAACTTTTTAAAAGTAGGGGTGATTGTAACAACCCGAAAAGTACCCGATTTTTCTAGTAAAAATATTTACTAACACTTTTCAGTAGAACTTAAGTTGTTAAAATAGAAATTTTTGTTCCAAGTCTTATTTTGAAATTCCGCGTTCGTATTTGGAATTTCTGAGAGATTTCATGAAAAGACCGTTTTTAGTCATCTTTGACTTTTCTTTACTTTTTAAGTCGTCTTTGACTTTCCTTGACTTTTTAAAAGTCGTCATCGACTTTTCTTGACTTTTAAGTCGTCATAAACTTTTCTTGACTTTTAAGTCATCTTTTACTTTTCTCGACTTTTCAGTCAACTTTGACTTCCGTTGACTTTTTCCCGACGACTCGCCTCATAAGTTTGAAGACCGAAATTTTATTTAAAAAATAATATTTTTGATTTATTTTTATTTAGATTTATTAAGATTTATCATAATTTAATATAATTTTTTTGAATTTATTCGGAATTTAAAGAATAACTTATACGGTTTTTAACCAAACGTCATTTAACTATTCCTGACGCATCGTAAATCGCGCAACAAAATCGAAACTCGACTTTGGCATGAGTCACACGCCCATGTCATCGTTTTCCACTCACAATTGGATATTTTAATTGTTTCGATTAAACTAATACAACTATCTTAGATATTTGTTACTTTATCGATCAGTTAACGAAAATTACGCAAATCGCTCAAAATCAGACCCGATATCACCCAACATCACACGGCTCTTTCCTCTTCTAATAGGCTTGATATTTTGATTTCTTTTCATTAATATAACATAATATCTAGATATTTAATATAATTAACGTAATATTTAATCAATTACCGTAATATAATTATTTAACGCGAGTTAATTCCGTAACAACAATTTCGAAATCCGACTCCATATTTCCTCTATAATACACGGCTCCCTCACCCAACATAACTCACCAACAACTTTTCATTTTTCAACAAATCAAATAAAGATCAAAATATCACTTTCTTTAATCGTTCTTCATTTTTTCTTCGTGTTCTTCAATTGTTCATCATCGTTCTTGAGCAAAACCTTCATAAAATCTTCATTTCTTAATTAAATCCGTCCTAACTTATATTTCTAGACTCTCCTCTTCGCTCCCCATCTTCACGTACGGTTTATTTTCAATTCCGTCAAAATCGTTTTCAACACTTTAATTATGGAAAATCTATTTTTACTTCTAATAATGTTTTTACTTGTCATTTCTTATAGGGGAAGATTTTGAAGACGAGTTTGGTGACTCGTATATATTAGGGGAAGATTAGAAGACGGGTTTCTTAGTTTATAATTCTTATTTTGGTGCTAATTGATTTTTCTAAGCTAAGGTAACGATTCCGAGTTACTCGACGGATATATGTTACATAGCTTTGGTTTTCTTTAGTTTTTGTTTCATCTTTAGTTTTTGTTCATATTATTATGATTTTATGATTTTTAGTTAGTAACATGATAAGTTGTTAATTTTATTATGTTGTAGGAATTATAAATATGTTGGTGTTCTTGCTATATTTTTATGATTTCTTCATGATGATGATTGTTGTATGATGGATGGTTAAATTGGTTGTTAAAATGGGTGTTGATTAATTAAAACATGTTAGAAACAATTTGGTGTTGTTGTAGTGGTGGTGGCCGAATTGGTGGCACTAAACCGGACCAAACCGACCGGTCCAGGCCGGTTCAGACCCGGTCTGGGTTGGTCCATGGTGGGTCCGGGTTTTGGTCTTTGGGTTGTGTCGATGTTTGATTGTTATGTTGTTGTTTTGACGGGTTTTAATTATGTTAAAGCATGCGGGAATTAATTAGAAACGGTTTTAGTAAAATCGTTAAAAGGCCAAAACAGGCCCAAATCTGTCCGTGGGGGCCCAGTTCAGGCCGTGTCATGTTGGCCCAAAAATCAGCCCGTGGGTCCCACTTTGGGACTTGTGACGGTTTTTGAGTTATCGTCATTTTTATCGCGTGTTGTAATAATTAGCAAGCGAGAAATATTAATAAGTAAAATATTTAATTAAAAGGTTTTTCATTAAATTATTATTTCTCACATGTTAGAAATTATAAGACGAGATCGTAGTTTAATTTAATATTCTTTTAGTCAAACGGGTTTTGGGTATGATATAATAATTCACATGTTAAAAGTTTTAATAAAATAACATGTAATGAATATGTTGCTTTTATGTCTATGTGATAAAGACTCTGTTTCTAGCCGGTTTGATCCAACGGGTTTGGTCAAACTAAGATCTAGTCAGCCCCGATTTGACGGATGACCCGTCGCGGGACTCGGGTCGGGGATTTGTCTTCAAGTAAAGTTGTATTTAATTACTGAATTAGCCTGAGTAGATATGAGGCGATATGATATTTGATTATGATTTATATGCAAATAGTCACATGATAGGATGTTTTTCCCGTGACTGTTTTGATTATATGGTTGGTGTCGTGTTGACTAAGTGCCCATAGAGAATTATGAGTATATGTCGTCTTGACCATTCTAATTCTAAATGAGTATCTTGGACCATGACATTGATAGGCCCTTATTATCTTTAACGAGTATATAGTTCACTGCTTGATAGCTTTTGTGTCACGGCCTGGGGGGCTTATCTCCAAGTCGGGGCATGGCGTCCTAAGAGTTCCGCTTTGGGAAGGGAGCCAGCTTAAGTACTAGCCATCTCTGCTTAGGGGGTCGCCTAGTAGAGTTTCTCATAGACGGTTATGTCATGGGACGGGGAATGGAATAGCTGTTGTCTCTAGGTCTGATCAGTCTAGGACTAGGATGTTTTCCTACCTTGTGGTATAGCCTCGGGTTACAGAAGGCTTCTATTGACGGTTAAGAACTTATGTCTGTTTGTAGAAGTATTGGTCTTTCATGTTTGTATGATTCTATGAGTTCTAGAAGGTGAGATGCAAGCCGGCTAGGATTGATAGAGTTTGGATTACCGATTGTTAACTGATTCACATGATTACGTGTTGATTAGGGTTTGAGTGTATCAGGGCCATGTTACATGGTAACCGCTGAGCCAGCATACCAGCTTCCCTACCTCGAGTTATATTTTATCATCGGATTCACATGATAGCTTTCATATGATAGGTTATATGTTAGTTATTTGTTTCATCACATGAAAAGCATATCTTATATGTTAAAGTTTTGTATTTCCCATATACATTGCTTTTATGTTATTCATGTTTAATTAAACTCGACATTTCGTGGCTGGGAGAACTCGGAGTTACTCCCCACTGACTGTGGCTTCCGTGTTTATATTTAATGCGGTCGAACAGGTGGTGATGCATTTTTGGGGTACATTGACGAGCTAGCGAGCGAAGTATTTACCTTGGACCTATATTCGGTTCTTAGATTGTATATTATTATACACTCTTTTATTTCCGTATTTATACGGGAGATATGTCTCCCGTCTTGTATATTTCCTTTGTATAATATTATTTCGTTTTGTAATGACCTTTTTATTTTATGACACCTTCGTATGTATTATCATATTTCTTTTATGTATTTAAATAATTTTTTTTCTTTCCGCAAATTTGAGGGTGTCACACAAAGTGCATAAACCATATAGAAATCGAGCTAAAACGGGGGATAAATTAGTACAAAATATCGCATATCAAATTCCCCAAAGCTAAACCCTTGCTTGTCCTCAAGCAAACATAATAATCATAACCAGGACAAGGGTAGCAAACAATGATCAATCCATCATCCAAATCTCAAAAATATAGCTCTTAACAAGTAGATGAATCATAAACCCGAAACAACAAGGGCGAAGGAAAGTGCGAATCATGGTTGAGATTTACATAACGGCGTAGCATAGAAAATATTCTTTGGACTTTTTCAGCTTTTGCATGATCTTATTGACTATGGACTCTTTTGATACACTCTTCACTCAATTTTTTGTGAAATAGGAAATATTGGTTCAGATTTGAAGTGACACTCTCCTATCTACTACTTATAAGAATGTGCCCGCAGTCTAGTATGGTAGACAATTCAAATTCATTAAATAAGACTAATCATGATCAAAATGTAATGTAAGAAGCATTAGAGAAATAAAGAAGAGGCTTGGGAAATTTGGGTAAGAAAGTGGACAAACGATTTTGGTCATGTGGGGCTTAAGTCATGCTAGTAATAACCAAATGTGTAGTGAATACTCAATCCAATTCATACCAATTTCCATAAACAATAGTCAAAGCCAAAAGCAGCATATTGGCTTATTAATCATGACAAATCAAGTTACGACTTCCCGAAATTCTTCTTTCTTTTCCTTTTCATTCATGGAAGCGTTTTTCTCTTCTTTTTATTTTCTTTTTTTTTCTCTTCTCTTTTGAGCTTTTTTTCTTTCATTTTTTTTTCAAAGCTCTTTTTTTTTCCTTTTCTTTTAAATTTCTTTCATTGAAAAATACGGGAATCAGCAATCCCGAGACAGCAGGTTCACACTAAATGGTGGGAAAAATCAGAATATCGCAAAGGCATAGAACACCCCTACACATATAGTCAGTTACTAGCTCAACAAGGGTAGGCAATAATGTAATGTAGCTAGAAAGAAGGGTGTTTTTGGGCAATGCGAAATGTGAACAGGATTAAATGGCTTCAAAATGTAGATCATGATAGTAATACTTTTCGAAAATGGAATAAAGACCATACTTATGCGTTTTGATGTGACACAGACTATAAGGAAAAACTACTCACTCCTAAATTGGGATCGTTCAGATGTACCGACCACTGGAGGCTCTACCTTACAATATGAGTAGCTTGCCAAAGTCAAGATCAAGCTTAATTAAGTCCAAATACAACTTTCTACCTACTGTGTACAAGACATCCCCATGAATGCACAATTCCTAATAACATATTGAAACATCAGCTTATAAAAACTATAAATTGAGAAATGTAAGATGGAAATGATCTTTTCTTTTTGTTTTTTTTTTCAGAATGATAAAAGAAAAGTAAAAATCTAAATGCAATCCTAAATGCAGTAAGTCCTAAATGCAAATCCTCCCCTAAGCTAAAACTTCACATTGTCCTCAATGTGCATGCAATTATAATAGAATCAAACCGAGAAACGGTTGGTAGCACATAGAACAGAGAAACAAGATGAAATTCTAATGGGAAAAGGGGCTAGAAAGAAAACTAAAAATGCTAAAAATAAAAGAAAGAAAGAAAAGCTTACAAAATGTCTAGCCTCCCCCAAGCTAGTATAAACAAGGGGAGGTTGTTATCATCTCATCGCAAAGGCCACCAGCTACGGCCTCTCCTCTCTGAAGGAGGCGGCTCGGATGCGGATCCAGAAGCATCTGTATAGTAGGTATCATCTGTTGAATAATAACTACCACTAGAAGCAATGATCTCGGTAGGGTTGCTGGCTCCTATGGAATGGTATTCATCTACTTGGTGACCACTAAAATCACCTCCATACCCTCCAAAACTCTCGACGCCATAGTCAGTACCACAGTAATCAGGTCCAGTCTGCTGCACAACTGCATCATAAGCAGTACCATACCCCCCTTCGGGCCAAGTATAGAAAGACGGGTGGGGGCCCTCAGGTCTAATCACACCTTGCCTAGAAAAGTGATCATAAATGGGGTGTAGAGCAAGCTGCTGATCGGACTGGATTCTATCAATGGACATGGTCAGGGCTTGAAACATGGCAGTCACGTCGCCCGTAGCATGGGTCGACTGGGAGGATGATCCTACCTCAGGGCGGTGGGATCTAATCTGAACAGGGGGGTCATTGGGGGTAATATCCCCAACAGGTAGAAAATAAGTGGGACGGGGTAAGATGGTCTCACCCTTCTGAAGTTGAGGACGCTGCCTAAGCAATGGAATCTGGTTCACCTCAGCGGTCAACTTGACCGAATCACGGCCAGCTATCCTCCAAATCATATGGAGGTGGGAGACATGAAACCAATTAAGCTGAACAAAATAATCATAATCCAACCCATTTCCCATCTCGGTGGGAGGTGTAGTCAATGCCTGGTGGTCAGTGGTGGCTTGGTTAAAACCACAAACTCGCGTAGCAAGGTGAGTGATAAGGCCTCCGTAAACAATGCCAGTGTTCATTGGATTGGTAGCTTTAGTCAACTAAACATCAAAATAGTAAGGAATGCTAATCGACCACGGTTCATCACCATCTACATTCAAGAATCCTCCTAAAATATCTAACTCTACCCGTCTCACCAAATGAGGCTCAGCACGGCCCAAGAAGGTCCATCCCATGAATCTTTGCCAGATTCTAATGGCGGGATGATGGATGTGTTGGTGGGGGACATGGTCCCAACGAGAGACAGGGTAAGTAGAAATGGTGTTCCAAACATGGCTAACATCAAAGCCTTCGGGAGGTGAAGTAACGTTGTCCCTGTGGGTGAGACCGAATTGGTCATTAAAGATCCCTAAGTCTATACTATAGTCATCATTGAATAATCAAAACCGGACTTGAGGCATAGAGTTTATATTCCTAGATCTTTGCAACTCAAATGAGCTCAAGAATTCAAGGGTCAATTTGGGGTAGGTCTTATAACTAAAGTTCATACTAGCAGTCATTCCCAGACCCCGGAATAATACCTTGACATGCTCATAAAGCTTCATGTGTCTTAAAGAAGAAACATCAAGGAATTTGGTAGCTCTCATACCCTTGCTCTTGATGATAAACCATTTTTGCCATTGCTTGTTTGAGCTAAACTCCACATCTGGAAAGTCGGGATTATGCATAGAACCTTCTTGATTTTCGGTTTGATCGTTGGCTTCAAGCATTTCTATGTCTTCTTCATGGGCTCTACTACTTTCTCCTTGGTTGGTGGTTCTTGCCCTCTTTGATCTCCTTATTGTAGGTGGCATTTGCTACAATAAACTAGTATTTAGAACACTTCATTATAAACACAATTTGATAGCAAGTGTTAGAATACTAGGCTTTGAAACACAAATTCAAGCATAACTACATAAGTGAAACATTATCATGCTACTTTTGAGCACAAATTGATGTTTTTAAGCATAACAATATTTCACTAAGATTTTGAGCAACATTACACTTGAATCTTGAGTTTGGGCACTACTTAAAGGTACTAATGCTAAGATAACAAAATAAGAGCATAAGCTCAAAGTATAAAGCATGAATTCAAGCATTATACTACCATTAAGCATGAGTTTTTAGCATAAAGTAGAGATGAGTATCCTAATTGGCATATGAGCATTCACATCATAGTAAGCATGCTAATTAATCACTAACATTCACTCTATATCATGTCAGAAGCATTAGAAATCCAATTTAAACAAGTTTTTCAAGTGAAATAAAAAACCCCCAAATTTGGGTTAGGGTTTGTTCATAGTGGATTTCTGAAAAATAGAGAGATTGAAGTAACTAAAGTAGGAGTAACTTACTTGATAATGCTTAGATGTTGCCTTGGATGAACTATGGTGACAAATTATGCAAGAAAAGACTAATAAATGAAGGATTTTGAGAGATTTTGAGCTTGAATATGGAGAATACGGGATAGTAGCAGCAAGCAAAGGGTAGCAGGTTGGTTTTATAGAAGAACATAGAACAAAACTCGAAACAGACAACTTACCCGATCGGGTATAACCTAATCCGATCGGGGAAGTCTGCTGATCCGGTTTTTGTTTCTTTTTTCTTTGGTACTTGCTCTTACCTTTTGGCTATGGCCTTGAGCTTACTTACTAACCTTAATGGAATTGGCAACATGGGCCAAGGGTAGCTCCTTTTCATCTCAATAAGTCCTCCAGTTCTAAGTACGAAAAACTATCAACTAAGCATGCATTTCTAAAATTGAAAATAACAAGTAAATCGAAAAATTGTTTCCTAGCTATTACAACCCAAAAATCCGAAAAGAGTGTCCAAATAGTCCAAAACAAAATTATCAAACATTGTCTATTTAGTGGAATAAAGAATGCATAAAAAGAAAGTAAAGAGAAACACGGGTTGCCTCCCGACAAGCGCATTTTTAAGTCATGCTAGACTTTGAATTTCCATCCCTCCTTAAGCCTTGTGAAGGGATATGAGCTCTTTTGCAGCTTGATTTCGTCCTTGAATTTTCATTTACCCTTGCCAACATCCATGGCAATCTCATCCAAATACACTTCCGAAGCTTTGAATGCTTCGAGGTCACCATCGCCTACACTCGTTACATTCCCCTTTCTATCAAAAGTGGCATGTGATCCATCCATTTCAAAAGTGATATTTTCTCCTTGCACGTCGATACATGCCCCAACCGTATTTAGGAAAAGTCTTCCTAATATAATATAGTCGTCTCTACCCTTCTTTGAAAAGATTACATAAAAATCAACGAGAACAAGGAAGTATCCAATCCGAATGGGGACATCTTCCATGATTCCTGCTGGAGTATGCATAGTTCCATCGGCCAATTGAAGGCTAGTGTTTGTAACCTTCATTTGCATTGGGCAATGGTCTTGATAGAAGGAAAAGGGCATGACACTAATAGCGGCCCCTAAGTCACATAATGTATTTCTAACCTTATGATGACTCATTGTGAAAGAAATATTAAAACAACTTGGATCTTTAAGCTTTGTAGGAATGATAATCTTCCCTTCTACAAGGGGAGGTTCATTGGGAATATCTTGGGTTGCTTCTTCTTCTCGAGATGTCCTGCCAATCCTTGCCTCCAACTTTGAAAAAGCTTTGTCATTTTCCATCGCTGCTTTACCAACTCGTTCTTCTAACTTCCCTTGAGCTTTTATCAAAGTCATGATCAAAGATTCGAGACGGGATGTTTCCTCTTGCGTAGGGGTTCGGGTTGGTTTGGCTAGTGAAGGATTATTGCAAAGTTCGTGGGGCAACCTAAAGATGGGCTCCTTACTCTTTCCATTCCCAAGAGGACTATCAAAAGGTTTGTCACTAATCATGTCGATTGTGACTATTAACGGTTCTTCATTCTCTTGGGTGGTTTGGCTTGAACTTGACGGGGTCAACTCTTCTACTCTCTTTTGGAGAGACAAAATGGTTGATTTGAGTGAGCATATTGTAGAAAAGATGTATGAGTACATGTTATGTTGTGCTTGGATCACTTCCCTCAACTTGGAGTCTACTTTTGCTATTGTTTGATCATTTTGAAAGGATGAGTATGGAATGGTATGAGGTGTATTAGTAGGTTGAGCTTGGCGAAATTGTGGGTGAAAGGGGTTTAATGGTGTGAGTTTATTCCCACATCTTTGAGGTACATGCCCTATTCCTCCACAAAGTTCACAAGGGGTTGTTGGTGAGGTAAATGGGTTAAAAAAATTTGGACGATATAAAGTATTTCTTGGGGTGGTTTCATTTGATGGAACGGGACAGGCTAAGGAAATGGTAGTGTCAACATCACATGAGGTTTCCACTCGGCTTTTCTTTCGCTCTCCCCCATTACTTTGGGAACCTTCCCCACTTTCTTTTTGTGAATTACTCGATAGGTTTGACATGGTGGATTGAGGTTTAAACCTACGATGGAAAGCTATGAGGATCTCTTCCCACTCCATTGGTTTTGTGGCATCTTTTAGACAACGGGTGAACCACTATTTGGCTACTCTCTTTAGTGATAAAGGAAAGAGAGTTTCTTTGATTTGGTTTTGGGTGATCCCCTCCCTCATAAAAGTTTGACACAACTCACAAAAGGTTTGGATATGGTGTGCTGGGTTTTCGTTTGGCTCGCCAGTGAATTGGTTTCCTTCAATTAGAGCAATTAGAGTTATATGGACCCTTAGGAGCCCATTAGCAAGTTCAAAAACCCGGAACTTAGGATCTTCTTTTGTCCGCACCATTTTTGTCAACCTAAAAGAAAAACACAAAAAGGAAAGTTAGTGATGATTAAAGGTACGGTTGCACCTAAAATTGGTAGAATTTTAAACAAAAATCAGCAATACATAGATAAACAAAACCGTGCTCCCCGGCAACGGCGCCAAAATTTGACCGGGTTATGTCGCAGTCTCGATACAAAAATAATTACCCACACTTAGGCTAACAACATAAGGAATGTAATTAGGGAAGTAGGGATCGATCCTCATGGAGTACGTGTTAACTATGAATTGCTATGGGGTGATTTTCATTTAAGTCCGATTCATTTGGGGTGATTGTCTAAACTATTAACATGAAATAAAATGACAAGTATGTAATGACGATATTTAAATGACGAGTATGGAAATTGCAATAAAAATAAATCTAATCTAATTGACGAAAAGAAAGGTGACGATAATTAAATCTAACTAAGAACGATAATTAAAATAACAATATTGAAAAGCTACCTAACTACAATAATAGAAAACTAATAAACTAACAAATGACAAGAAAATAAACTATCTAAGAACGGAAATAAAATGACGGTAAAATAAACTAACTAAACAACAATAAAATAAACTATCTAATCAAATTGATATAGAGAATTAGAAATTCATGTCAAATGATTCAAAAGCTTTATTGATACCAACATTAGAATTGCTACGATTGTCTAAGCCTTGTAGCGGTATATTCCTCTCGGATTCGTACCGACTTTTTAATGGGTCCTAACGTCCTCTCAGCCTGGTTAGGTCACTAAACCCCTATTTGTAGTCCTAATTCCCATCCCAACTCTCGTTTCTAAGACGGAAATTGACTAGTACGAACAATTGCCTATGGCCACTAAACAAAGTTATAGAATATGACACGACCAAAGGAAGAAACAAACTAGATGGTTCTATTGGTATCGACTCTTCTTTTAATTCATTTTAACTAGCAAATCATTTCAATATTTCAATTTTATTTATTGTATCTACATAATGATAATCTTACAATAGTAAATTTAATTTATGTAATTAAATAAATTAAGAGGAAAATGATAAACAAAATTAAACTACGAAATAAAAGTGCTAAAATGATTAAGGTGATTATATTAGTAATGATTCTAATGATGAATTTTATGATCATTATTATATGATTAGACAAAATAAAATATGACATGTTAAACGATATTTTGGTTTTGACTAGATTATTTTTATATGGAATTCCTACCAACAATAATATAAAAACAAGACTAATGGGATTATAATTCATGAACTCAATATGATGATGACAATACAACTAGCATAAATACTATAAAGAGAGAACAATGATGTCGGAAATTGCGTAAATAAAGGATAGAAAATTACCGAGATTGGAATGCAAATTATGTAAGAAAGAAAGTAAAGAACAAATATCCAACCCAATGTAATGACAAATGCTTATAGGAACACTAGAAAAGTACTTGGAAATTGCTATAAAAATAGTCTAAGATTGCATAAACTATAAACTATGATCTAAAACTTGTATGAAAGAAAGATGTAAATTATTGTGTTGTGTTGTATGCTAGTTGTGTAATTGTAATCTATGCTAATTGTGTGTTGTGATCTTTGGCTTTTATAGGGCTGCATAGCTGCTGTATTTCGTCCAAATTCATACCCTAGACAAAGCCATAAAACACTCCATTAAAGCTTGGTAGAAGAAGAGCCAAGAGACGTTCATCAGCAGACATACCCGATCGGGTATGTGGTAATCCGATCGGGTATGTAACCCTGATGGATTTTTTTCGTCTCTTCCAATTTCTTCTTTGGGCACGGAATCCTATGCCTTGGTCTTGATCAATGCAACACGTAATTGGGCTTAGGCTAGTCTTCCTTTGACTTGGGTTGATGTTTTCCTTTGAGAAACAAAGTCAAAGTCCAAAATGAGTCCACTCGAGGAAGGATGTAGCGGAATCGTAGTCAAATCGTGTAATTGCTATCATCGGTTCCTCGTATACTTGTATTCTAGTGCCATTGCTCCATAAATTAAGAAAATATAGCAAACCCGCTTCATTTCCTATAAAACGAGACAAAGTACGCAAAACAACTAGAATAGCAATACTAGCTCGTTAATCACTTAACAAAGTGCATAAACCATATAGAAATCGAGCTAAAACGGGGGATAAATTAGTACAAAATATCGCTTATCAGTTATATTAGAATGCTTAATGTTTATGAAACATTTGAGATAAGCATGATTGGTTGATCATAATTACAATTAGTTGTTGATCATATCAACAAAATATGAGATGACCCATTTTATATATATGTGATCATAAATTATTACTTAAAATGTTAAGTTTAATTTATTTGACATGAAATTGTATTTAAATTGGTTAAATACATAATTATATTATAAGATAACATGTCTCATGTCACATATGTGACAATTGACAAAATCACAAAATAAAATGGACACCCATATTAGCATGGGTGCACCGATTTTGGTGGGATTAGGGTATGTATTTAGGCTTTAATTGTTGCTCTAATTAAGAATTAGACAACATGATCACTACCTATACCTAGACTCCTAGCTACAACATTGTAAAGACAAAAAGAGGAAGCATGCTCTCCCTTCCCAAGCAAGTAGCCGACTTTGGTGCTACTAATAAGGAGAGTTTTCTCTCCTTATTACAACTTGTCCTCTCATCCATATGCTAACACAAGTTGTTAATCTTTTTTCTCACACTAGAAACTTGAGAAATTTCAAATAAAACCAAGTTCATATATTACTAACAAGATTCACAATATTACTAAGTGTAGTAATAGTTGTATTACTAATATTATTTAAGGGTTCCATAAGTATCATCTAGTATATGATATATGTGGAGATTTGGTATAATCTAGGTGCAACTTATTGGAGTGCTTCTATACTTGAAGCTTGAGGAAAATCATTCCATAATCATTTAAGCTCAAGAACAAGAGTAAGAAGGAGTCTTACTCTTGTGCCCATTTCGTTCAAAACTAATGTGAGGAAATCGAATTTCTTCTCTTATTGTTTCATTTTGTTTGCATGTAACTAGATCTTGAAACTAATTAAAGAGTTAATTAGTATATTGCTTAAGAAATGTCTTAAGTGTAGATATATGAACCTAACAGTTTCGAGATTTGAGTCATTATGCTTGATAGTTTAAAGTTGGATATTGAAATTGTGGGGACTTGGGTGTTTTTCTCTCTTGTCTTGGTCTTATGTGCTTGCTTGAGGACAAGTAAGGTTTAGCTTGGGGGAGTTTTATATGTCTAGTTTTTATATGATTTTACTCCCTAACTTAGCTCGATATTACATGATTATTATACTTTTTTAGTATATTTGTGAGCTAATTACGTGTTCGAGGTGCATTGCTCGTTTTTGCTACGTTTTGGAGGAATCTAATCATTTAGAGGCTTTTTCCTAGCACATTAGCAAGCACCAAAGTCCAACAACCTAATGGAAGCAAGATGGACCATGTAAGGATAGTTTTGAGAATGACAAGCGAAGCATGAAGATTTTTGAAATGGGTTGATATGCAAATGAGAAACCAAAAATGAAGGTCAATGAAAGGAGTCCACAACTCAACATAGGATGCTCCTTTGGATGCTCATGGGATGCCAAGAGTATGCAATTAACCGGAGAATTAGGGAGCTTAAAGGCATAGCATAGGATTCTCAAGCATTTAATTGAGCAATTAATAAATAATAGCCGGGTTAGTGAAACCCCGATCGGGGTTCCCATTCCCTGATCGGGGTTTGGGCTCTGTGAATGCTTAAGTTTCAAGTCCCTCTCCCTATATAAAGGAGAGGGACTTAGACACTTAGGGGCATCTTTTTCTCATATCTTTTCATCATATTTTAGCCTATCTTTACACATATTTCTCCCTTACATTTCCCTTAGTTTAAGCACACAAGTTTCTCTTAGTTTCATATTTAGTTACAAATTTGGTTATTACTTTGTTCAAACACTTGGTTACATTTCAAAGATGTAATTCAATCTTTCCATTCAAGCTATTTGGGTTATTTGTTCTTCATTTCCGAGTTATACTTCTCAATTGCGGTAATTCTAATTCTAGTTTTATGTTAGTATTCAATTTCGTCATTTACTTTACAAGTCATTTAGTTAATCGTATAACTAGTAAATCAAGATTTCATTGTTATTTAAATTAGAATTATTAGTAGTAATTTCATTCACTTAGTATAACACATTCTATATTAACAAGTTTTTTTTTTTTAATTTCATATTCATCATGCGTATTATATCAAATACTATTAGTTTAATCATCAATATGAGTGAGTAGTTTCATTTGTCTAGAGATTAAGGAAGTCATGCATAATTAGTAAGTTGTAATTGTTAAAATAAGGATGAATTAATATTGATAGATTGTTTCTATCAAATGCTTGTATTTTTTTGTTAATCTTTGTTATTTGGCCAATTGCATTGATTAAATTTGTTAATTCATTCTATAAGTCGAGAGGCACGGAATCGGATTAGACTAAGCATGTGTAGTAGGACGACTCTAGTCATAACGAAAGTTCTCTAGGACTCGACCTAAGGTTGACACTAATATCGAGAGATGGGTATCTTTAGCCTAAACAATTAACAATATTAAGAATTCCTATCTTTAACATAAGCATTTACGTATTTGCATGAGTGACCCGACTCCCCTAGACTCTTTTAATATTATTTAATTTACATCATATTTTGCTAAACATCAAAACCAAACCAACCATTAAACCAACCTTGATAGTAGTCTATTCATAGCATTTCATAGCGTAATTCCCTTCTCCTTGTGTTCGACCGCTCGTACTACATTAACTTGTGTCTAGGGAAATTTATCTTTGCATAGGTGTGCGATATCCTATCAAAGGCATTCGAAATCTAAAGCAATTTCATAACAGAAACACGGAAATCTTTCTTTCAAAGTAGGAAACTGCTCGGGAAATGACGCAGCAGGAGCTGCGCCTCTTCCAAGAGTCGCAGTGCCTGATGCGCCTCTTTTCCGGCTCGTTTTGCCTGTTTCCACAATATTTTCTAGATTTTTTTCCTTGTTCGAGTTGTTGCAAAACTCTTCGGATTTCTCCCTATATAAGGAGAGGTCCGTGCACACTTTTAAGGCACGAGAGTGTTCCGCCCCTTCTTTTCTCTCTCTCTCTCTCTCTCTCTCTCTCTCTCTCTCTCTCTCTCTCTCTCTCTCTCTCTTTGCATTCTAGACCTTGCTCAAAGCATTTTGACAACTACGTGCTTGATCAATCGACCACGTAAGCTCGAATCCTTCTGGGTACCCGTCACGTTATTGCATTGACCTACCAATTTGACCAATTCAACAATAATCAATCTTAATTAATCGATCGATCCTCTTACGAGGGCACTTTCTTTACATTCGAGTCGAGCAGTCGCTAAATCGTAACTTTAGTTCATATCTCGTTTCGTCTACATGTAGGTCTGAGGGTGTTTAAGTCCATCTTTTTATTGAATTTTATTTCATCTAATGTAATATTCATGTCGGATTTATGCTCAAACCTTTTCAAAACCTTTATTAGTTTTTATTATTTCTTATAAATCGTCTTTCATCATAATTTCATATTTAAATAGTTTGTCATGACTTGGATCCCTAATAATCAATATTAGTGGGTTTTTGTCATCTATCAAATTGTGTCTTTAGAGGTTAGATTTTTTCATATCAAATCTCTAGATTCGTCTTTGATATAATTAATGTAATTTAATCTATTAAATGACTTAAATTCGACTTATAGATCGTTAATAAATCGTAGATACACAAACAAAATACTAACTGGTTGCGATTCTGGTTGTGCGATTCTGGCTTCACAGCCAGAACCCAACTCAGGAACAGACGCACAGAGTGGTGCACCTCTTCCAGAGAACGCACCTTCTGCTGCGCCTGTTCTGGGCTGGTTTCTGTCTCTAATCTTATTGATTCGTTGTAATCAATTGGAATATTTATTTTATAGTTCATTTAATCATTGTATTGTATGATTTATTTGCCTTTCATAAGCAATCAATCTTAAATCTCAATTCGACTTAATTGAATGCTAAATTACATGTTCAACCGACATAGTCTAAGCTCATATGTTAAGATTAAAACGTGGATGTTGTATAGCATGCATATAACCGAGCACATATCGAGTACAGAAGAGTTTCCCTAATCATTAGTAGAGGCCGCTATCGAGGCGGGCGGGATTAGGTGTTCAATCAAAAGAACTTCCTAGTACGTTCCCTCACCCCTTACTCCAGATCTCTTTGAACATCCGTGTTCATTGGCATCCACGAGAGTCATTCTAGATATAGAATGTTAAGGATAACGAGTTCTTAGTGTTCATGTCATTACTTTGTGTCTTGACATGACGTAAAGTATTCGAACGGTTCCAACTTCCCACAAAAGTTGGTGGCGACTCCCCAAATGCGTATTTCTACGCTTGTCCCTCGTTTCTCTATCCGTGGTACCCCGTGTATCACAGTTGGAAAGGATCGCGAAACCCGTGTATCACAGTTTGGCGACTCCGCTGGGGATAATACACTTATGTGTACCCAGGGTGAAACTTGAACAAGGTTAGGGAATAGTATGTATAAGACAGTTGTTGGTTCTCATTACTCGACCTTCCTAGGACGTTTTATTCAGCCTTCCTAGGCCCAACCCAACCCTTTCGACCAATCGTCGTGTCTAGACGGTCCAAATTCTTATCTGGGCCTAAGGATGGATAGCCATTGGCGTAAACCATACCACGGTGTGTACTCATGTTAGCACCAAGGGCTTTCACTATTCGAACAAATGGACTAGGAACCGGCCTTACTCATGTTTGGCGCGGACCTCTCCACAGACCTTGGGTTTGATTGCTTGGTATGGCAACCCACCTTCTAAGTAAAAATCATTTTAAATGCACTCAGCATACCGTTATTCTTCCGGTTTAAATGTGTATAACCCTTACATGATCACCACTTTGTAAATAAACCATGACAAAAATTTCAAAATCAAAATCCTTTTTAAAACTGTAAAGCATTTTCAAAGGTGGCCTAAAGTAGTGCAAAGTGAGTCGAAACTCTGTCCGAGTGTCTAGTCAAAATTATTTTTCCACGTCGAGTCAACACTCCTAGAACCACACTACGGTTGTCTAGGACAAACATTTCCACACCAGTCATTTTCAAAACTCACAAAACACAGTGGCATACTCTCACTTCACAAATTGAGTCTTTTCGAGTAAGTGTGCTAGATTGGTCTATCGTGTTTTGATTCGTCGTCGGTCTCTTGCCTATTTTTCAAGATATCTGGAACCAGCCAAGCAAGTGTTCATCAATCCGAGCCAAATGTTAATGATCAAATCCTAGTTGCGCTCCTTCATCCCTAAAAGACTGAGGGGGAGAAGTCAAAGGATGAAGAGATGAACCAGTTCATGAAGGAACAAAGGCTCCAGCCCTGGTACATCAACATACAGCGAGAGTTAGAAAAAGCTCAAGAAAGGTTAGCTGCACAGTATCCGGATTTCATCAGGAATCCCTCTGAACCCATAACCCTTAGTGGCACAGACGAGTCATCATCGACATTCGGGGTTGGTGCTTGTAAGGACTTGATGGTAGGGTACACATTACCCAGATGTGAGTGGGACGCTACTTTCGCCAGTAGTACAACAAAGACATGACATTGGTGGTTATTCGAGTCATCAAGGATAATGACAAATTTGGGAGAAGAAATGAAGAACAAGCTGAACAACTTCCGCATCATAGACGGACGACTCTACTGCCCATAAGACTACTCAAGCTAGATTTGATGATTATGAGTCAGAGTCGGAGTCGGACTCAGAGTCTAGCGAAGCTCTTAGACAGTCTCCTCTTGCTGTCACCCCCATCCCATTTTTATCCTAGCATAGCATCTAATAACAACAGCAGTTTGGGGAATGTCCCAGCAGCTGTTTCTTTACCGCCTCTGACTATGGAACAGATGGCCTTTTTATTTCAGCTATTTTCAAAATTTAATATGAATAAATCTGATTCTGCTTACTCCATGTGTTTTTCTGAATGCAATTCTGTTTATGATGACAATGAGGATAATTGAGACCCAGTCTCGATTGATTTACCTCCCCATATAATCAATTAAATACTACAAGAGGGGAAAGGAGCACCAGTCATAGAAAACACCAAACCCATCAACGTAGAGACCAAGCTAGAACCCCGAGAACTTAGTATAGGGACAACTCTGAATCCGACTGAGAGGGCCAGTTTTGTAGACCTCCTACACGAGTTCAAAGACGTTTTTGCTTGGCCATACCAACACATGTCAGGGATCGACAGGGATATCGCAGAGCACCGAATTCCGATCAAGCTAGGTTTCAAACCCGTAAAACAGAAGCTCTGTCGAATGAGGACTGAATGGGCTCTTAAGATCAAAGAAGAGGTCGATAAACCATTCACGGCCGGATTCATTAAATTTTCCGAGTATTCTGAGTGGGTGGCTAACGTAGTTCCCGTACCCAAAAAGGATGGACGAATCTGGGTTTGTGTTTATTTCAGAGACCTAAACAAAGCAAGTCCCAAAGAAGACTTCCCTCTACCGCATATCGACATATTGGTAGATAACATAGCAGATCACGCATTGTTATCGTTCATGGATGGGTATGCCAGGTATAACCAAATCAAAATGGCCGAAGAAGACATGCACAAAACAGCTTTCGTCACTCCATGGGGCACATACTGCTACACAGCAATGTCGTTTGGACTAATTAATTCTGGAGCTACATACCAACGTACCGCAACTACAATATTGCATGACATGATGCATAAAGAAGTGGAAGTATATGTTGATGAAATGATTGTCAAATCCAAAGACATGATAGGGCATATCGACAATCTTTGCAAGTTCTTTCTTAGATTGCACAAATACAACATGCGACTCAACCCTCAGAAATATGCATTCGGAGTAACTTCAGGCAAACTCCAAGGACATGTCGTCAGTCAGCGGAGAATTGAAATTATTCCATTCAAGATCAAGGCCCTAATCGAAATGCCACAACCCCAAACAGAGAACGAAGTTAGAGGTTTTCTGGGCAAAGTACAATATGTGAGTCGGTTCATATCGAAACTCGCTATGATTTGTGAACCTATTTTCAAAAAGCTAAAGAAAACAGATCATACCATGTGGGATGATGATTGCCAAAAGGCATTCGACAGAATCAAGGAGATATTAGAAAAACCACCAGTGTTAATGCCTCCCCGGCATGATCAACCTCTTGGTTTATATCTCACAGCCACAGAAACGGCCATGGTGGCTATGCTCGCACAAACTGTCGGGAAAGAAGAAAGAGCCATCTACTAGCTTATTAAAAAGTTCTTAGAATATGAGTGAAAATACACACCTCTCGAAAAGACATGCCTCGCTCTTGTGTTGGCAACAAAGAATCTACGTCATTACATGCTTAGCCACTCGGTCAAGGTGTGCTCCAAAATGGACCCCATCAAATACCTCTTCGAGAAACCCGTCCTCAACGGACGTCTAGCAAGATGGACTTTAATCCTCTCATAGTTCGATCTCTAATATGTACCTCTGAAAGTCATAAAAGGACGTGCCGTTGCTGAGTTTTTCGCAGACAATCCCATCAACGACACCCAAACAATAGATATGTGATCATTTCTAGACAAGGATATATTACAAACCTGTATAGACTCCTAGGACTTTTACTTTGATGGTGCATCGAATTTAAGAGGGTTCGGAGTGGGAGTGTTGCTCATTTCTCCTGAAGGCGAGCATATACCACTCTTTCAAACTTGACTTTGAGGTGATAAATAACGCAGCAGAATACGAAGCTTGCCTTATTGGTTTACAAGCGGCAAATAGTCTAGGCATTAAGAATCTTTGAGTTCATGGAGACTCCTCCTTGATAATAAACCAGGACACGGGATCATGGAAAATTGGAAGTAAAAGCCTAGCACCCTATCAGGCCAGAATAGATCAAGTTGCCAAATTCTTTGATCAAGTCAGTTATCTACATCTACCTCGTGAAGAGAATCAATTTGCACACGGTCTTGCGAAACTTTCAGCCTTGATCAACATGCCAGACAACATGATCAACATGCCTCTATGCATCGAACGACGGTCAGAACCAGCCTATGTGTACCAACTTACGGACGAAGAAGAGAATACAGAGAAACCCTGATTCCAAGCCATTCTAAAGTTCAAACTCAACGGTACATACCCACCAGAGATAGATAAAAGGGGACAACGCGCCATACGCTTACTAACCTCTCAATACTTCCTTATGCAAGGAGAATTGTACAGAAGAACGCCTATTGGTGTCGTCTTGCATTGCCTTGATCGTTCATAGACCCGAAAAGTAATGGAAAAAGTACATGATGGAGAATGTGGTCCTCACATGAGCGGGCCCATGACCGCAAAGAAAATCACACGTCTAGGATATTACTGGACAACTATGGAGTCAGATTGTATTAAATACGTCAGACACTGCCTAAATTTCCTGATCTTTGGGAATGTTCCGCATGTTCCTCCCTTGTTGATTTACACCATGACCTCTCCTTGGTCATTTCTGCTTGAGGAATCAACATGATCGGAAAGATCACTCCAGCTGGAACAGGAGGTCACTGTTTCATTTTGGTAGCTATCGACTATTTCACCAAGTGGATTGAAGCAGCATCCTACACTAGTCTTACTGCTAAAAAAGTGGCAAAGTTCATACAAACCAATATTATCTGTCGATATGGTTGCCCACATGAAATCATCAATGATAATGGATCACACTTCCAAGCAGAGACTGAGCAATTGCTAGCCAAATACAAGATCACGCATCATCATTCCTCGCCTTATCGACCTCAAACTAATGGCGCGGTAGGCAGCTAATAAGAATGTCGTCACAATCCTCAAGAAAATGATCGACAATTACCGTGATTGGCCAAGAAAGATACCCTTCACGTTGTGGGGCTTTCGCAATTTTGTTAGGACACCCACTGGGGCGACTCCTTTCTATTTAACCTATGGAATAGAAGTTGTACAACCAGTAGAGCTAGAAATCCCATCTCTGCGTATTCTCTTAGAAAGTCAAATCCCATAAGCTAATTGGAAGAGGGATATGTATAATGAACTTGTCCTCTTGGACGAACGTAAACTTCGTGCATTACTCAATGTACAAAGATACCAAACACGTATCACACGAGCATTTAACAAACGAGTTAAGCCCAGAAATATGAAAGAAGGGGATTTTGTGCTCAAATCTGTCAGAGCTCTCTTACCTGTCGATCCACGAGGAAAGTTCAAACCTAACTGGGCTGGACCCTTCTTAGTCAAATCCATATTCTCGGGGAGTGCAGTTAAAATCACAGACCTAGACGGGAATGAATTCGCTAACCCTACCAACCTAGACCAATTGAAACGATACCACCCTTAGCATGCACTAGGAAACGCACCTCACGCAACCCCACGTGTCGCTCATGTGACACAGAATAAAACCGGCCTCAGGCCTGTTGAACTCAATGTCGCTATGCTCTTGCATTTTGAAATTTGGATAATCCTCATGTCATTAAATAAATCGAGTTGTATTTCTTTTAGGAGTAAGTAAGGCACACGCTGCCTTTTTCTAAGTTCATTACAAGCTCTTTCTTCGGAAAATTATTCTTTTGCATTTTCTCGAACTACGCGCAGGTTTTGATTTCATTTTTCTAATGAATACGTAGGCAATGTTTCACAGGATTCAACCCAGCTATTATTTTTAAATGTGAATAGAAGGACATTTGCATTTGCATTTGAAATTCGACAAGAATAATAATAAAACAAACTCATTAGTTTCTTAACTAACTTAGTCTTTATACATTACTCCAAAAATACTAATAATATCTCATACATATAAAGAAATGCAAAAATAAGAAAAAAAAAATGATAAGTGATATTTTGTACTGATTTATCCCCCGTTTTAGCTTGATTTCTATACGATTTATGCACTTTGTTAAGTGATTAACGAGCTAATATTGCTATTCTAGTTGTTTTGCGTGTTTTGTCTCGTTTTATAGCAAATGAAGCGGTTTTGCTATATTTTCCTACTTTATGGAGCAAAGACACTAGAGTACGAGTTTATGACGAACCGATGATAGCCATTTCACGATTTAATTACGATTCCGCTACATCCTTCCTCAAGTGGATTTATCTTGGACTTTGGCTTTGAACTTCAAAAGGAAACATCAACCCAAGTCAAAGGAAGACTAGCCCAAGCCCAATTACGTATTGCATTGACCAAAACCAAGGCATAGGATTCCGTGCCCAAGGATGAAATTGGAAGACGGAAAAGTCCATCTTGCACACTTACCCGATCGGATTTCCACTTACCCGATCGGGTATGTTTGCTGCTTAGACGTTTCTTGGCTCTTCTTCTACCAAGCTTAAATGAGTGATTAAATGCTTTGTCTAGGGGATAAATCTGGACACATTTGACCAACCTCTCTTTAATGCAAGCCTTAATGGAGCTTTATTAGGTTGTCTAGGGGATGAATATGGACACATTTGAGCAACCTCTCAACCCTATACATAGCCTAGCCTCCACACACACATCTCACACAACAATCCTCTTCTCATACTTCTCTTCTCTTCTTACATTTCTCCTTAGATTAGGAGGAGGGGGAACTAGCCTCTCTTCTCTCATTTTCTTCTTCTTTAGTCTTTAGTTCTTAGTTTATTTCTGTCCATTTCACATCAAAACTTTAGCTTAGATTAATAAGAATTTCATCCTTGTAATCTCCTTTGTGTGGTTCAAGCGTTGTAATTGGTGGATCGTTTATTATGTGCAAGGATTTTCTATTATTGTTATCGTTATCGTCATTGATCGTCATATAGGTATTTCTGTTTTATCCCTTGTTTAAAGTCCTTTATTGTATTCCATTTGATTGTTATTTTCTATCTATGTTATCTTAGATTCATTTAGTATCGTTATAATTGTAATTTCATTTCTTAGATTATCAATTAGCGTCGTTATTATCGCCATATAAAGAGTCAAAATCAAATAAACATGTGTATCCTAGTTTTCATTGTTGATATCATCTTAGATTTAAACTTTGTCATGAGTAAGTAGTCACCTTTCTAGGGTGTAGGGTAGCCATGTTAGATTGATTAAAAGATGATAATTGGATAAAGAAATTATGCCTTTAAAACGTTGTGTCTATGCATGTTTGGATTATAACGATAGTTAACGACTTCTGGCCGGAAATCATCGACTAAAATGGAATTCTTTTCCAAGGTAGAGATACGCGAATTGAATAGACAAAGCATGACATGGTAGATTAAGACCTAGTAAATCGCCCAAAAGCCTGCTAGACCATCTGATCTATGATTGTAATGAACACATCATTCTTACGAACTCACAATGAATTATTTGCATATCCTAAATCCAATTTCATCAATATGTCAATCTACATGTGTGAACCTACTTCCCTAGATGCTTTTCATCACTTGTTTTATTGTTTTCATTTGTTTTTATTTTGTTTTTATTTATGCTTTATATTAGTTTAGATATCAAAAAATCCCAAAACCCAGATATTCATTAGATAAGACCAAATTGCGAGACATTTCACATTCTATAGGAAACACCATCTCCTTGAGGATCGACCCCTACTTCCCTAATTACATTAATTTGTTATTAGCCTAGTCTGGGTAATTTATCTTTGTATCGGGCTCGCGACAAGCACGATCAAATTTTGGCGCCGTTGCCGGGGAGCACGGTTTAGTTTTCCTTTTTCTTGTGATTTTTATCGCAATTAGTTTTATCTAGTCTTTAGGAACCCAAATTCCTTTAGACCTCTCTTGATTTTTCATCTTGGCTTTTCAATCTTATGCCCAGATCTTCTAGACTAGGGACCTCTATTCCTTTAGACCCCGAACTAGAAAGAACTCTGCGTAGGAAACTAAAACTATTCAACGAAATTTCAAAAGCTTCTGAGACTTTAAGTTTAGATCGTATTCGTGAGAAATACTCGGATATTATATCTACTCTTGAAGGAGAAGAAGATCCATTCTCATCTCCATTCACAAAAAAAAAAAACTAATCAAATTTCAAACAACATTCCATCTTCATTTTCAAAAAAATGGTTCGACTTTCAGACCATTCCAAACCCACCGCAGAAACACTTCCAAGGGGTATTGCTACACCCCAAATCGAAGCCCAAAACTTTGAAATCAAACCTGCCTTCATCAACCTTATAGAAAGAAGCCAATTTAGTGGCAATGCCACAGAAGATCCCAACCTCCACATCCAAAACTTCTGTGACTATTGCTCCACAATCAGACAAACAGGAGTCACCCAAGGGCAAATTAGAGAGATGCTCTTCTCATTTTCTTTGAGGGGCAAGGCAAAGTTGTGGATACATATCCTTGATAAGGTTACATTAGGTATCACCGATTAGGAGAGTTTAACTCTTGCCTTCTACCAAAAGTACTTTCTTCCAGAAAAGACCGCTTTGTTAAGAAGTCAAATCACTAGTTTTCAACAAGGGGATGATGAGAGCCTATATGAAGCTTGGGAGAGGTACAAGGACTTGCAAAGAGAATGTCCTCATCATGGGATAGATTCATGGCTCCTTGCCATCACATTCTAAATTGGGTGTTATATAGAGTCCCGTCGTATCCTGGATTCCGCTAACAATGGAAGATTTGATCAAATCAATGTTGAAAATGCTCACACTACCATTGAATCCATGGCAATTCACGATTCTCAATATAGAAATTCCCGCTCCATACCATCGAAATCTAAGCAAGAAGCCCCACTTTGACACATTTACAAGCTCAAGTAGCCCTGCTCACACAAAAGCTAGAACAAATTCAATCCTTTACGTCTCAACAGAGTGACAATGGTGTAAGTAAACTTGAAGCCATGATGCTGCAATTGGCTCAAAGGCAAGACACCATGATAGCTAAATTCCAAGAGAGCGATCAAGCTAAGGATGCCGCCATCAAATTGTTGGAAACTAAAATTTCCCAATATGCCTCTTCTAATACCTACCAAGAGCAGGGGCAGCTGCCTTCACAATGTTACCAACCTCACGAAACTGTAAATGCCATTTCCTCGAGAAGTGGTAAGCATAATGATGAGCCCGTGGTTGTTAATATTGAAGTTGAGGTGCCCATGTCAAAGGAGAAAGAGCCCGAGATTCCTATTGAGATCAAGGTCCCATTTCCCCAAAGATTAGCCAAGCACAAGGAGGAGGCACAGTATGGTAAGTTCCTTGACGTCGTCAAGAATTTAAAGGTAACAGTCCCTTTCATTGAATTGCTTTCCCAAGTTCCTTCTTATTCCAAGTTTATGAAGGAAGTCCTCAAAAAGAAGAGATCCTTCAATGAGATGAAGACCATAGCTTTCACTGAAGAGTGTAGTGCACTCTTGCAAAATAAGTCTCCGCCAAAACTTAAGGACCCTGGTAGTTACTCCATCCCTTGCACTATAGGCACGTATACCATTGATAAGGCCCTTTGCGACCTAGGTGCTAGTGTATGTGTCATTCCCTTTTCTATGTTTGAAAAACTTAACATGGGTGCTTTGAAATGCACTAATATTACTTTACAAATGGCGGACCGTTCTCTAAAACAACCTATGGGTGTTTTAGAAGATGTGCCCGTCAAAGTTGGTAAGTTTTTCATTCCCGTTGACTTTCTAGTACTTGAGATGGCCGAGGACTCTCAAAACCCAATCATTTTGGGAAGACCCTTTTCGCACACCACTGGTGCAGTTTTTGATGTCAAGAATGGGAAGTTAACATTAGAGATAGGAGATGACAAGGTGATTTTTAGTAAAAATTCCACCGTTCGGAGTCCTGTGTTAGAAGACTCATGTTATGTGCTTAATGTTGATGACTCTTCTATTGTTTCTTCTATGCCTCGATCCTTACTGACGGATCCGCTGGAGGCACATGTTAGTGTTGATTCTCTTGCAGGTGATCATACTAAAAGCACTACTGCTAAAAGTGCTAGAAGGGGCTATTCCCGGAAAAGTTTGGCATGGATGGAGAATGTAAGGAACGCTATGATGATGAGCTTGGATGATAGTGAGCTTAAAGATAAAGGATGATTTCAAAGAAAGAAATGGAGTCTAGCAAGACTTTTAAATTGCGCTTCTCGGGAGGCAACCCGTGTTCCTTTTCTTTTTGCATTTTTATTTTTGTATTCCCTTTTTCATTGTTAGGATTTATTTTGCAGATGAAAGAGTTTTGACGAATCTATAAAGACCTTCCTTGTCAAGTCCAAAAGACTAGCTTGGGGGAGTTCGCGCTGACTAGTAAGCTTCACTCTTCTTTCATTTTTCCTTTTCCCCATTAAGCATCTCATTGCATATTTTGTCTTTGTGCTCACATTGAGGACAATGTGATGTTTAGCTTGGGGGAGGGATTGCATTTTACCATTTTGCATTTTAGTTTATCATTTTTCAAATTTTGAATAAAAGAAAGAGAAGATTTTTGAGAAAATTTAAAAAATTTCTGAACACAATTGAATGCTTTTCATGCTTTGCTTGCTTGTTTACTATGCTATCATGTTACATTTCCCAAACTTAGAACTTTCAAAAGATAATGATTCAATATTCATTGAATTGTGCATACATGGGGAAGTCTTGTACACAGTAGGCATAGAATGAATCTATAGATGAGTACGCTTGATCTTGACATTTGGCAAGTTACATATATTGTAAGGTAGAACCTCTTTAGGCTGGTACATCTATACCCAGTCTCATTTAGGTGTGTGTAGTTCTCCTTGTGATGTGTGTCATGTCAAAACGCATAAGTATGGTTCTCATTTCATTTCTATAAGCATTGCATTCATGATTCACTAAGATTTGAAGCCTTTTTCACTTTGAATTACACCTCAAAATTAGCCCCTTCATACAAATGTTTCACAAAATAATAGTTAAGCTGGTGTTGATTACTTTCTTCAGAGGCAACAAAAAAAAAGTGTAGGTCTTACATATAAAAACTGCCTACCTTTTGAGATAGTAGCTAGACTATGGTGTATGGGTGCTCTTTTGAGAAGATTTGTTCTTATATGTCAAAGTGAATTTGGAAAAACCAAAATGTTCAAGAAGCAATGTTATGTTCAGAAAAGAAAAGAAAAGAAAAAAAAAATTGAAAAAATTAGAAAAAAAAGAAAATAAATTGAAAAAGAAAGAAAAAGAAAAAAAAAAGTTGTGAGTATCTCCTAAGAAATGTCAAGTCAATATTCCGAAGGAGTTTACCCTTGTGTTTCGTGTGTAATAAGCCAATTTGTTTCTTTTGGCTTCGTTATCCGTCTTTTGGGAAATTGATCGAAAGTTTGGATTAAGTATTCATTTATCATTGGTCAGTTGCTAGCTCATTCTAACCTTCATATGACCATAACTAATTGTCCACCTTTCACCCATTTCCCAAAGCCTTCTTCTTATTTTTCCGGCTTCTTTTCTGTGTGCATTGTGATCTTTGACTTGTAATTTGAATTGTTTACCATATTAGACTGCGGACACATTTTCATAAGTCGTAGATAAGTGAGTGTCTCAAAAACATTTACACATAAAGAAATCACCTTTTACATACAATGAGTGTTCGAGTGTGCCGTGAGAGTCCATTTGTCAAAAGATCATGCAAGAGCCGAAAATCTATAGTGAAATTCTTTGTGCTACGCCGTTATGTAAACCTCAGCCATGTTTATGTATCATTCTTGCCCACGTTGTTTTTGGGTTATGATTCATTATGTTTCCAAAGCTTTACGTTGAGATTTGTTTCCTGATGGTGTAGTAACCAATGCTTGCAACCCTTGTCCTGGTATTGTTATTGTATGCTTGCTTGAGGACAAGCAAGGGTTTAGCCTGGGGGAGTTTGATAAGTGATATTTTGTACTGATTTATCCCCCGTTTTAGCTCGATTTCTATAAGATTTTTACACTTTGTTAAGTGATTAACGAGCTAATATTGCTATTCTAGTTGTTTAGCGTGTTTTGTCTCGTTTTATAGGAAATGAAGCGGTTTTGCTATATTTTCCTACTTTATGGAGCAAAGACACTAGAGTACGAGTTTATGAGGAACCGATGATAGCCATTTCACGATTTGATTACCATTCCGCTACATCCTTCCTCAAGTGGATTTATCTTGGACTTTGGCTTTGAACTTCAAAAGGAAACATCAACCCAAGTCAAAGGAAGACTAGCCCAAGCCAAATTACGTATTGCATTGACTAAGACCAAGGCATAGGATTCCGTGCCCAAGGATGAAATAGGAAGAGACGGAAAAGTCCATCTTGCACACTTACCCGATCGGATTTCCACTTACCCGATCGGGTATGTTTGCTGCTTAGACGTTTCTTGGCTCTTCTTCTACCAAGCTTAAATGAGTGATTAAATGCTTTGTCTAGGGGATGAATCTGGACACATTTGACCAACCTCTCTTTAATGCAAGCCTTAATGGAGCTTTATTAGGTTGTCTAGGGGATGAATCTGGACACATTTGAGCAACCCCTCAACCCTATAAATAACCTAGCCTCCACACACACATCTCACACAACAATCCTCTTCTCATACTTCTCTTCTCTTCTTACATTTCTCCTTAGATTAGGAGGAGGGGGAACTAGCCTCCCTTCTCTCATTTTCTTCTTCTTTAGTCTTTAGTTCTTAGTTTATTTTTGTCCATTTCACATCAAAACTTTAGCTTAGATTAATAAGAATTTCATCCTTGTAATCTCCTTTGTGTGGTTCAAGCGTTGTAATTGGTGGATCAATTATTATGTGCAAGGATTTTCTATTATTGTTATCGTTATCGTCATTGATCATCATATAGGTATTTCTGTTTTATCCCTTGTTTAAAGTCCTTTATTGTTTTCCATTTGATTGTTATTTTCTATCTATGTTATCTTAGATTCATTTAGTATCGTTATAATTGTAATTTCATTTCTTAGATTATCAATTAGCGTCGTTATTATCGCCATATAAAGAGTCAAATCAAATAAACATGTCTATCCTAGTTTTCATTGTTGATATCATCTTAGATTTAAACTTTGTCATGAGTAAGTAGTCACCTTTCTAGGGTGTAGGGTAGCCATGTTAGATTGATTAAAAGAAGATAATTGGATAAAGAAATTATGCCTTTAAAACGTTGTGTCTGTGCATGTTTGGATTGTAACGATAGTTAACGACTTCTGGCCGGAAATCATCGACTAAAATGGAATTCTTTTCCAAGGTAGAGATACGCGAATTGAATAGACAAAACATGACATGGTAGATTAAGACCTAGTAAATCGCCCAAAAGCCTGCTAGACCATCTGATCTATGATTCTAATGAACACATCATTCTTACGAACTCACAATAAATTATTTGCATATCCTAAATCTAATTTCATCAATATGTCACTCTACATGTGTGAACCTACTTCCCTAGATGCTTTTCATCACTTGCTTTATTGTTTTCATTTGTTTTTATTTTGTTTTTATTTATGCTTTATATTAGTTTAGATATCAAAATCCCAAAACCCAGATATTCATTAGATAAGACCAAATTGCGAGACATTTCATATTCTATAGGAAACACCATCTCCCTGAGGATCGACCCCTACTTCCCTAATTAAATTAATTTGTTATTAGCCTAGTCCGGGTAATTTATCTTTGTATCGGGCTCGCGACAAGCACTATCAATAAAAAGCTAAGGCAAGGATTCTAACAATCCCACCATCTATTACAACATAATAATAATACTAAATAATAAAACTAACTAAGGCTACTCTTTCATCGTCCCTTTGCCTTTGTCATCTTTCTCACACTTTTTGTCTCGACCGCAAGCCGGGCGCTCCTGCGTTACCTCAGACCTAATCACCAACGGTCTTTCCCGCGGTCTCGCCTTCCCATGTCTATCAATTATTACCCTCGCAGCAGGATTAGTTCTCAACCTCTTTGTTGGATGCATGACTAGAAATCCGGCTTCCTCCTCGCCTTCCGTCAGATATTTCGACCTCTCCTTACCAGATTCATAAATCTTGCAATCCACAAGCTCGCGTTTTCTTAGCTTCTCGCGCTCTTCTGGAGTACTAGCCTTCCTTCATCGCAAATATGAGTCAGATACCCATAGGGAGCCAACAGGAACGGGTATGAACCACATATTCCTTTGTACCCATCTTGTGGCCCACTCCCTATAAGACTCTGCGGTATGAGCCAAGGCAGTCTGGGGAACAGTATCAAGTTTTGGGACCCTCTGCCTAAGGCCCACTTGCCTCACCAGTTTTCCGGAAAAATACATACCATGAATTCCAAGCCATGAATACGAAGTGACCGAGTTGGGTCCAAAGATGATGACCCAGTAACTGTCCTCAGATGCCACCATGGCACCGTCCATCGGATCAACAGGCCGCGTAGATTGTCCCTAGATTTTAGGCACCCTTGTCATCTTTCTCAACATCTAGGAAGGGTCTTACTACTTTCACTAACTTTAAACTCAAGATCGTCCCTAGATTTTAGGCACCCATGTCATCTTTCTCAACATGGGTGAACTCATTTGCCAATTCTTTGAGACGGTTTACTAAGGCGTCCATTATATTACAAGTGTTTTTTAGATTTGAGAATTTTTATGTCAGATCGGATTGTTGGAAGAATTATATGAATAAAATCTTCAACCGAGCTCCTTATATATACTACTCGTCTTTTCCTAATTTTAATGGAGGTCTGATCAACCAAGGAAATGACGCAGCAACAGCTGCGTCCTTTCGAAGAGTCGCGGCTCTTGCTGTGCTCTTTCAAAGAGTCGCGGCTCTTGCTGCGCCCTTTCGAAGAGTCGCGGCTCTTGCTGCGCCTCTTCCTCAGGCCCTTTCTCAGAATTTCCAGCTCTTGCGCCTTCCAAATTCATGTTCGTCTATGATTTCCTATAGGATATGGGTTCAGCAAATATGCCGAGTAACTTAGTTTTTTTTGGATTTCCAAATCTTAGCCGGGTTCGGTTTTCTAGACGATAATCGACATTTTCGCCAATCACGAACACTTACCCATTTTCTTTTCTTTTATTTTTTTAGGAAAATCATCTCATTTCCATTTTTTTTTTTTCTAAACTTATATATATCTTTTCTTTTCTTTTTTAGGAGGTAACCCTCACAATTGTTTGTCATTTTCTTTTTTACATTTTCATACGTTTTTTCGCATTTTGTCATATTCAGGCAGTCATTTCGCGCTAGTTTAGGCTACCAATATGACACATGTAAAATGTTCGAGTAGATTACTTGTTATATACTACATGTAATTACTGTGAATTCTATTCCGGCAGCATGACGGTAGAAACTGTCAGCTACCAAACCTACCTTTAAGCTAACCTGCGGGAACAGAAGAAATCCAAAAGCAAAGGCACCCAGGCCGACGTAATACAAGTCAAAAAGGAATATACGCAAGACTGGGGGCTCTCGCCCTAAAATCAAACCCGACACAAAAGGCTTTCCCCCTAAAACCAAATCTGAAACTGGGGGCTCTCGCCCGAAAACAAAACCAAACGTACAACAAATCCCAAAACAAGGTTCAAACTATCGAAAGTCTACAAACAAAACAAGACGGCTAATCCTCATCAACAGCAAGCCCAGCTAAAATTTCGAGGGCAGCAATCTCGGCATCCCGGGCCTCCAGCTCCCTCAACAAACAAGCTATCTCCTCTCGAGACTCCGCTGCCTCGGTCCGAGACTCAACCAGCTCACGCTCCAAGGCTCTCTGCAAAAGAAATGACTCATTTACGTCAACCATTTCATTTCAAAAACACAAAAATGCAACAATAAATGAAAAGGAAATGATAGGTTCCTACATGTCGGTCCCGCCCACCTGCGCGTGCCTCAATGGCTGTAGCCCACAATCGGTTTGCAACCCTCCACAGCGCGAGATGCAGAGACAAGGGCCACCTACATTAAATTACGAATGAAGGTTAAAACAAATGCATTCCTATGCAACAAAGACAATCATGGATTGGAAGCTCACCCTCCTCACGAGGTGCTCTCACTCTTCTAAGCCAGCATCGGTCATCGCCGCTTTGAACTCACGGAGCTCTGAAATCGTCGTAGAGCCAGTCGCATCCGTGTACTCAATCACCTTGGGGTAAGTCGGCCACCTCGATCTCCTGCAAGAGATCAAATAGGTTCATCAACAAACAACTTATCAATTCTCAAAACTCGATACAACAAAAGCAAGCAATGCTTACTACGATCGGCCAGTACACCAATCTCCGACGAACGAACCCTGGTAATTATCGCCAGGAAGAAGAAGGGTGTCTCCACTCACGCCAGCTAGGTCATCCTCTCTCTCTCAGTGTCAGAAGGCTCCTAAAACATCGACCATAGAGGACCGATGGGAAACGTAAAAGCCTCACGAGAGCACTGACGAGTCAAACGCTGGCCCAAGTACCACACGGGTCCCATGGGCGTCCTCAGCAACAACCGACTCAAGCTGCTACGACGTAAGACCTCAACTACGAAAGCAGGCGCGTCCGGGTAGTCAACCCAAGGCCTCATAACCCACTAAAACAAAGAAAGGAAGGGGTCATTCTTATGATCCAGTTCCAGACGATGATAAGACAAAGGATCGTTCCTTATGATCTTTCTCCAAAATAAAAGACACAAAATAAAGCAGTCGGAGATACTTACGTGCTCCAGCTGCAGAGCATTCACGCCCCTCCTACAGGCATCGTAAGAATAACGTTGGCTCTTCTTACGACACACTACCCAGTCTCTCACAACTGGGTACGCCCTCGGCTCAGGCTCCGTCCTCTTTGGAGCGAAACCCGAAAAGTATTAACGTCAAAATAAAATATTGATCTTTCAATCAAAACAAAATTATTGATCTTTCAATAAGGTTCAAAGGAAGGTTCATACCTCCAGCAAGAGTCCAGGACCGACCGTAGCAAGAGAAGTCCCCTTCTCCATTAGCTCCGGCCTGACCATGGCCCTTATGTAACGAGTAAGGACCGCAAAGCCGGGATTTACCCAGTCCCAGCGACCTAGGCTACTCAAATCGGAAATAAAAGGAAGAAGGTTCGTCGATAGCCTATCCCCCTTGTCTCCGAAGTAAATCGAAGACAAGAACCACCACAACCAAAGTCAAGCCCTCTGCGCAGCTGTACAAGGAGGAGGACCACCATCTCTCCACTTATCCTCACTCTCGTCGGAATCCTACCATCAAAGTAGTCTCTAACATAAGAGCTTGGCACCAACCAAGGTAGAGCAGCCGCCCTTGCTGGGCGGTTCCAACCTATCAGCTATCTCGCCTCCTCCGAGTCGACCCTCATGACCACCGACGGCCACTCCAATCTCTCATCTCCACACGTCAAACCATAAATCATGTTGTAATCTTCCAACCTACCATGCTCTGTGTGGTCCTGTATGACAGGTGGCTCTCCGTTGCCCTAAAGAGATGTCTACCATCCCATTTCTCAGCCCACTCAGGTGCACCCGCCAAATGGTGTCCACCTCTACCTGTGGTAATCCTCCTCGAAACCTCGTCCTCAGCCGTCTCGCTCTCCTGCACCACCTTGGCTGGTGTATCTTCTCCCACACGGGAAGAAGAAGGCACAAGATCTATGTCCATGGGAACTCTCCTTGACGTAGAAGGAATGTCACCAACACAATCCTCTACAGTTTCAACATATCAACCTTTTAAACGTGTCAAACAGTTCAAGCAAATCCTCGAAGGTTTCAAACAATGGCTAGCACATTTTAAGAGCGTTTCAAGTCATTTTCAAAGAAGTTTTTTGGTCATCTTTGATCGTTCTTTCGAAAACCCGACTACACATGTAGGATAGGGGTCAACTCAGGTCTAAATTCAAAGCCTAATTTAGGGTTTGAATCGAAAACTCGACAGCATTTTGCTATAATAGTGGTTATACCCTAGGAAAGCGCCATGCAGAAACCGTCGCAAACTGAAAATGTAATGCTACAACAAGTTTACCTAGTACACAAGGGTTCCAGAACACCAAGTTTCATCCAAAATGAGCTACCCTAGAAAGGGTTTGGAAGCCATTTTCGAGTCAGTGAGTATCCGTCTCATTTGTTCAAAACATGATGAAACGAAAAACGAATACATGGCTATGTTCCTAACAAGGCCAATTGTTCATTCCTAATGTTAATTTCTATCATACAAATCAAAGGGAGCAAGAACCCCTAAATTTTTGAGTTCTTTAGGGAAGGGAACCCCAATTTTAAATGAAAATCAATCATATATAAACGATTAAAGCGATATTGGAATGCATACCTCAGTTTGTCATGGCTTATGGAGTAATTTGATCAAGATTTCCGCAAATTTGGTGGGGTTTTAAGAAAATTGTTCGAGGTTCGTGATTTCGGATGAATGAAGATGCCTCCGTCTGTTCGTGTCTTTATCAGACAGGGAGAAGCGCGGGAAGGAACGCAGAAATACTTGCGCCTCTTCCAAAAGTCGCAGCTCTTGCTTCTCCTTTTCCCCAGTATTGTTTCGCCTAAATTGGAAAAGTTGGTTACAAGTTCGTTACTTGTGGGCCCAAGTCTTATGCGCCTCTTCTCCGACTTCTATTTTTCATAATTTGGTTACTTTTTCAAGACCCGTGCCTCGTCCAATTTCAAAACCGTCACATCATCCCAGCAGGGACACACATTTTCTGGATATACAATCCATGGGCCCATCTTTTATCATCAAGATATTACTCGCCACAACCGAGCAGATTCTCGGAATGATTCAATCATGATAGAATCTTTCATATATCAAGTGTCAACATATGTTTCCCCAACGAGAGTTTGCCTGAGGACAAAAACAGGCCGATTCTCACATATGATATTATCCCCAGCGACTAGCGAGCCTCATTACGCATTCTTTCCCCAGCGGCTGGCGAGCCTCACGACGCAACCTTATTCAGACTGTTGGCAAGTCTCATGACGCAACCTCGAGTCCAAATAAGAAGATGATGCTCATATTGTCAAAGACCACACGGAAATCGAGGCAACCAATAATTAATATGCAAGATATTCACGTAAAATATATAATATTAAACACAAATATACTAGCCATAGAATACACGGACACAGTCATACAATCTTGTCTTATTCTAGCCAGTCACGCAGGTTCAGAAAATAAATATGACAAATTTAATTTCTACTGATTAAATCAATTTCCAACCGCAAAATTTCAAAACGTCTTCTCGCTAACGCCTTTGTTAAAATGTCAGCCCATTGATTTTCAGTACTACAAAATTCGAGTTTATTGTTGCCTTTTTCTACATGGTTACGTAAGAAATGATGTCTAATGTCTATATGCTTAGTACGAGAATGCTGAGCAGGATTCTTCGAAATAATAATAGCACTCGTATTATCACAAAATAGAGGCATACAACCAACATTAACACCATAATCACATAGTTGTTGCTTTAACCAAAGTAGTTGAGAACATACTAGTCCTGCAGCGATATATTCGGCTTCAGCAGTATATAACGCAACCGAATTTTGCTTCTTTAAACCCCAAGTAATTATGCATGGTCCAACAAACGTAGCAAATCCAGAGGTACTTTTTCTATCTAAAGAACATCCTGCATAATCTGCATCTGAATATCCTACTAGATCGAAATTACACTCAAGTGGATACCATAAATATAGATTAGATGTACCAATTAAATATCTCAAGATACGTTTAACTACAATCATATGTGACTCTTTAGGACATGATTGAAATCAAGCACGGGCACATACGTTAAACATAATGTCAGGTCTACTTGCAGTTAAATATAATAAAGAACCAATCATACCTCAATATGTAATTTCATCGACACACTTACAATTTTCGTCTAAGGTCGACTTTTTATCAGTTAGCATAGGTGTGTCCATTGGATGAGCGTTCTCCATACCAAATTTTCTGATTAGCTCCTTGACGTACTTTTGTTGGTGAATCTTTATTCCTTCCTTAGTTTGTTGAATTTGCAATCCTGGGATGAATTTCAATTCTCCCATCATGCTAGTTTCAAACTCTGAGGTTATTAAATCTGAAAAATAATTGCATAATTTATTGTTAGTAGAACCAAAAATTATATCGTCTACATAAATTTGAGCAACAAGTAAATCAGAACCCTCGGACTTTAGAAATAGGGTTTTGTCGACAGATCCTCTTTTAAAATTGTTTTGTAATAAAAATTTGGACAATCTGTCGTACCATGCCCTAGGCGCTTGTTTCAAACCATATAAAGCTTTATCGAGTTTAAAACATGGTTTTGAAATTTGCTATTCAAAAATCCGGGAAGTTGTTCAATAAAAACCTCTTCTTCCAAATATCCGTTAAGAAAAGCAGTCTTAACGTCCATTTGGTACAGTTTCATTCCTTTATGAGCTGCGAAGGCGATAAGCAAGCGAATAGCTTCAAGTCTTGTTACAGGTGAAAAGGTCTCGTCATAATCAATCCCTTCTTGTTGATTATATCTTTGAACGACCAATCGAGCCTTATTACGAACTATAACTCCTGAGTCATCCAATTTATTTGTGAATACCCATCGAGTACCAATCACAGTTCGATTTGAAGGTCGTGGCACAAGATGCCAGACTTTATTACGTTCAAACTGTTGAAGCTTCTCTTGCATTGCTACAATCCAATCGGATTCTGCAAGTGCTTCTTTGATGTTGGTAGGCTCTATGGTAGACAGAAAAGAATAGAATGAACAAAAGTTATTTAATGTTCGTCGTTTTTGAACTCCCTTATTCAAAATTCCTAGGATACTATCCATAGGATGAGAACTCTTATATTTCCATTTCTTAGAGTTCCTAGGCTCATCATCATCTGATGAACTCTCACTTTCCTCAAATGATTCAGAGTCAAGATTGGTTCCCCCTGAGTTGGACTCCGTGGTTATAGCTAAATTTGGTACAACTTTAGTTAAAACATCTTGATCTGGGTCCTAAGTTATAGCATCATCAGTTATAACTTCGGTTTCCTTTTCTTTGTTTTGAGAAGAGACATTCGTATCATCAACAATTGTCTCAGTTCTCTTTTCAAGATCATTTGCGGATTTATCAAGTTCATCATTGATCCCTTCAATAACTTCTTCATTGATTTCTTGTAAATCGTCTCTACTAAGGCAAAAATCGGGATCATCCATGTCTTCTTCTTCATTCTGTTCACTTTGTTCAGGCACATTATCTTCATCAAATACAACATGAACACTTTCTTCTATGCACAAAGTTCTTTTGTTAAAGACTTTAAAAGCTTTACTATTATTAGAATAACCAACAAACACAGCTTCGTCACTTCGTGGATCAAATTTGCTTCAATTACTCTTTCCATTATTATGGACAAAACATTTACTATTGAAGCAACGAAGATGAACTATATTGGGTTTTCTCCCTCTTAAAAGTTCATAGGGAGTCTTTTGGAGAATTGGTCTAATCATAGCTTTATTGTGCACATAGCATGCAGTACTAATGGTTTCGGCCCAAAAGTTCTTAGGAAGGCCACTACACAAAAGCATAGTGTGCGCCATGTCCTCCAATGTTCTATTCATACGTTCCCCACGACACCGTTTTGTTGTGGGGTTCGTGGTGCAGAAAAGTTGTATCCTACACCATTCTCCCTAAAATATTCTATAAAAGCTTGATTATCAAATTCGGTGCCATGATCCGTACGAATGGAAACTAACTTTTTATCATCCTTGTTTTGGGCAAGCTTCATTAATACTACAAACTCATCGAAAGTTTTATCTTTAGTAAATAGAAAGATACGCCATACATACCTTGAGTTGTCTTCGACTATGACGAATACGTACCTTGATCCACCACGGCTTTTGACTTTCATAGGTCCACATAAATCCATCTGTACCAACTCAAGTGGACGATCTGTACTTACTACTCGTTTTGGTTTGAATGAAGATCTAACTTGTTTACATCGGGCACATGAGTCACACATCTTCTCTTGTTCGAATTGTTGGACTGATGTGTGCAAACCTCTTGTGCCACAAGCATGAATCATCCGCAGTAACTTTCATGCACGTAAAGGAACTTGTAGTGACTTTGTTTAAATCAATCATATACACGTTCCTTTTACGTAGACCTTCTAGAATAACATTACTAGTACCTTCAATTATGATACGACAAACATTTGAATGAAAAACTACTTTATTGCCTTTGTCAAATAATTGAGAGATACTTAGCAAGTTATGTTTAAGACCATCTACCAGATAGACATTATTAATAGCATGTGAAGGAGATATACCAATCTTACCTACACCGATTATCTTGCCCTTCTTGTTGTCTCCAAAGGTGACTTTGCCACCGTTGAAGGGCTCTAGTGAAAGAAAAAAATTCTTGTTTCCGGTCATGTGTCTCGAACAACCACTGTCGAGATACCATATGTTGTTTTCTTTCACTATTATTTGCAAAGGAATTAAATACAACTTTTAGGTACCCACGCTAAGTTGGGTCCTTTGTGGTTAGTGACTCTGTATATTTGATCCTTCCTAACCCATACCTGTTTTACAATTCTTTTTGTCTTAACATAGGGTTGTCTAGGTTTATTATAGTATTTTCTATTGTTGTGACGCACACTAGGTTTAAATGACTGCTTCTGATTCACATATGCTTAAGATATTGAAGGTATAGATGTGTAATCGAAAACTATGTCATAAAACCATCTGAACTCGTTATTTCTAAATTCTTCATGTTGAGGTTTAGGTTCAGACTCATCAATACTAGACACGTCATGTTCTTTAAAAAAATCAGTTTGATTTTTGTTGTCGTTGACATATTTAACGCAATTTTCTTTAACATGACCATTGTGAGGACAATAATTGCAAATCAAATATTCTGAAAGATTGACATACTTCCTTCTTCTGAAATAACGGTCAGAAGGAGTGGATTTGCACTTATCATGGTCTCTTCGACTATAACATTCATGTCCTAGACTCATCTTCATGTTATTGTTAGACTATTCGGTAAGGAAGTTTAAGACTTTCAGACTTCCTTCCCATTTATCATGAACTTTTCGTGCATGTAGGAGCAATTCCTTCAAAGACTGAATTTCTTTTTCATATAACGAATGGTCTACATTCAAGTCTTTAGAGGGATTGTTCTTTTTAAAGTTTTCACAAAAATCATTAACACGTTTGTTCAAGATAAATTTCTCCTCATTATGTTGATCTTTGGCTTGGGAGAATTCAGCCTCTATATCTTTCAATTGTTGAGAAAGAAAAGAGTTTTCTTTCTTATGATCAATGATAGCAACTTCCTTTGCCTTAGCTTCAGATTTTAAAAGCTCATTGACTTTCTTCAATTCTAAAGTTAAAGCCTCATTAGCTATAACTTTGGCTTGAAGATGCTTAATGTTGAGTTTTAACTCTGAGATTATAGCTTCATTAGCTATAACTTTAGACTCAAGAGCTTCTTTCACAACATTTGTCATGTCTGAAGTTGTAGCTGAAGTTGCCATAACTTTAGATTTGAGCTTTTTAGCTTTGGCCTTTAGAAGTTGGTTTTCCTCAGCAATGTCAAGAATTTTTTCCTTAAGATCTTTTAATTCAAGACTCTGTTCATGACAATGATCTAAGATTTCTTCAAAATACTTAATTAGAGACTTTTTAGACAATTTCTTAACTTGCTTTTTAAGTTTAAGATGACTAACCTTTTCATCATCTTCTGAATCTGGTTCTAAATCTGAATTGCCGACAAGGCACATCTCAGATTCGCTCTCGTTGTCACTGTCAGAAATTAGGTCAAGACTGACGTTGCTCAAACACAGATGGGCGACTTCTTCTTCCTCTGACTCGTCGTCTTCTGTGTCGAGATCTCCCCAGCAATAAGCCATCATGACTTGCTTGAATTCCTTCTTGGTTTTGTCTCGTTGATTTTTGTCTTTGATTTTCTTCCATGTACGGCAATCCTTAACCATATGTTCATTGTCCCCATATTTGAAGCAACCACGACTTGAGAGAGACCCTTTTGACTCGATTGGCTTCTTAAAAGACTTGTTAGTGTTATTGTTAAACGTTTTTCCTTGAGGTTTATTAAAGAATTTTTTCTTAAAACGTCTAGCAAATAACACTGTTTCATCTTCAAGATCCGAATCTTGTTTTTCACTAGACTCGGCTTGTAGAGCCACTTTCTTACTATTACTATCGTTTGCCTCATCCGCATCAAGAGTAATCTCGTGAGCCATTAGGATTCCAAGTAGCTCTTGATAAGATAGGTTAGATAGATCTTTACATTACTCAATTACTGTCACCTTAGGTCTCCAACATCTAGATAGACTTCTAAGGATCTTTCTAGCAATTTCCTCGGAGTCAAACGTTTTTCCAAGATTTTTCAATTCATTAATGATACAAGAGAACTGAGTAGACATGCTATCAAGCAATTCGTTTTGCTCCATAGAGAACAATTCGTATTTTCGCATTAACAATGTAATACGTTGCTTTTTGACAACTATTGTCCCCTCATAGGCTAGCTGCAGCAGGAGCTCACCCAAGGGGCCTTGATGATCAAGACACAAGCATAACCCCAAGACCCCCTCAGATGGAAGCTCTTGTTACAAGGTCCAAACACCAAGCCATGACAAGCCAAGATCAAGCCAGGCCAAGCCACACCAGTGAGGAAGACAGTCCAGGACTCAGCAAGCCATACCAAGCCCCAACACAACTCACATTACCCACACAAGACAGAAACAGAGCCATTCAGGACCAGGCAGACCAATCAGCAAACCCTGCACCTAGGAGGTACACCAGGGCATCCCAACCACCCCCACCATGGCCTACCATCAAGCCAACCCCCTAAACTACAAGTTTGTCCAGGATAACCCCTTTTGAAGTCTAGCAAAAATTCAAGTAACAAGCACCCCAAGCTAGAGTCAGTAAACATTAAAGCAGGGAAAGTACAAGTTCAGATTGTGGCTTTCCTTTTTGTTTAAGTCAACTTGTCCTCATCCAAGGCAGGTTTATCTAAGTCCTAATTAGAGTAGAGAGTCCCAAGGAGCAACAAGACACCCAGGCAAGGCAGCAAGACAACCAGAGCAACAGATTTCCATTTCAGGAAAACTCCAAAACTGCTTTATTTGCTTTTTGTTCAGTCTGTTTTTGTGTCTTATGTCTGTACTTTATATTTGTTGAGCTCGTCCTATTATGAGACTCTTAATTAGTGTCTGTTGTAGTAGTTTAGATCCTAAGTTGGCCCTTGGATGATATGTACATCCAATGGTTCACAAAGTATCAGCCTCCCTAAGGTGTCTGATCAGTGTCTTGCTTTGTGAGTCAAGTTAAATCTGTGCCTTGCTGTGATTAGCTTGCTTGCTGTTTGAGTCGAGTCTAGGGTGTTTGTGCTTTGCTGTAACACTTTAAACCTGTCTCAAAACTAGTCTTTGAGTCCCTTCTCTTGTGCCTTGCTGTAGGGGAGTTTCTCTAAGTCATATCCTTGAGTTTCAGTTGAGACAAGTCACCCTCTCTAAAACAACATCCATTTCTGTTTGAAATTGTCTCAGTTTGAGTAAGCCTAGTCAAGCATTCATTAAAACTTGTAAAACTTAGTAATTACACTCCAAATTGGTTATCAGAGCTTTGGTTGAGAGTCTTAGTGAGTTCATTTTCCCTAACTACATTTAAAAACACAAAAATAGCCCAATGAGTGAAGAGAGACTAGCAGGAGTAGAAGCAAAGATGGAGGACCTGGCTGGGATTGTAACCACCCTAACCAGAGCCCTAGATCAGGTAATAGGCAACCAGTTGTTTGCTGGAGGAAGAGGCAGAGGACGTGGAAGAGGCCAAGGAGGAGGCAGAGGAAGGCCACCTGATGATGAAGAGTATCCAGACTCAGATGACTCAACAAGGAGCAGGGCTTCCATTCACAGGCACATAGACAAGCATCTTAAGGTAGACATCCCTGAGTTTTCTGGTAGTCTTAATCCTGATGATTTGTTAGAATGGTTAAGAGAAGTAGAAAGGATCTTTGAGTACAAAGGATATAATGATTCTAAGTCTTTTAAAGTAGCCATCCTTAAACTGAAAGGGTATGCTTCCCTTTGGTATGAAACCATGAAAGGGTTAAGGGCTAGGGAAGGGAAAGAACCCATCAAGTCTTGGACTAAACTGAAAAAGAAACTGCTAGACAAGTTTGTTGCTAAGGATTACACCCAGGATCTGTTTATCAAATTGTCTAAGTTGAAACAAGGAGACAAACCTGTTGAATCTTATCTGAGAGAGTTTGAACAACTCACCTTGCAGTGTGATATAAATGAGAAACCTGAGCAAAGGATTGCTAGGTACTTAGAGGGTCTAGATAAGAACATTGCTAACAAGGTTAGGATGCAACCTCTGTGGTCATTTGATGATGTTGTCAACTTATCTCTGAGAATTGAAAAGATAGGGAAGACTAAGCCTGTTACACCAAAACCTGTTAGGCCTTTTCAAACCAGACCTTATAGTGGGTTGAGAACCATGGATACCCCTAAGACAGCACCCCCACCTACCTTAGACAAGGGAAAGGGCATCATGGGTCAAAAGCCAAGCACTTCATTGACTGAGAACAGAATTAGGTGCTTCCAATGTCAAGGCTATGGACATTTCAGGAAGGATTGCCCTTCTAAGAAGACCTTAACTATAATGGAGGTTGAGACTTGGGAAAAGGAAGGTCTAGTTGAGTATGAGAGGGATGAACCTGAGGTTGAAGAAGTGGTGAGTGAGGAGGAAGAGCCTAATCAGGAGGCAATAATGGCACTCCCTGACACAGGCCACAGCTTGGTTCTATGGAGGATAATGCACTCACAACAGATACCTTTGGAGGAGGATCAAAGGTCCCTCATCTTTAGAAGCAGATGTACCATACAAGGAAGGGTTTGTAACCTCATCATAGATGGAGGAAGCTGTACCAATGTGGCCTCAGTTACTATGGTTGACAAGTTGAAGCTAAACACTGAAGAGCACCCTCACCCCTATAAGTTGAGATGGCTGAGTAAGGGAGCAGAGGTTAAGGTGCACAAGCAATGTATGGTTCCATTCTCCATTGGAAGTGTGTACAAAGATGAGGTTCTGTGTGATGTGGTTCCAATGGATGCCTGTCACTTATTATTAGGAAGACCATGGGAGTTTGATAAAAGCTCCATACACCAAGGAAGAAGCAACACCTACTCCTTCAAGCATGGGAGCAGGAAGGTGACACTAGCCCCTTTGCCACCTCATCAGAAGAGTTATGGGAGTCCTAGTATGGCTGAAGATTTTAGTGGAGTCTTGTTTCCATCTGAATCAGCAATGGTCAAAGAATGTACTAAAGAGCAACCTATATTGATGCTGCTATCAAAGGAAGTTTAGGAAGGGGAGTCTAAGGTAATCTCTGCAGAAGTTAAGCTCCTCATTGATCAGTTCAAGGAAGTGTTCCCAGAGGAACTTCCTGATGGCTTACTCCCTTTAAGAGAAATTGAACACCAGATAGACCTTGTGCCAGGATCTGTACTACCTAATAGACCAGCCTATAGATGTGATCCTACGGCTACACAAGAGCTGGAGAAGCAAGTTGGAGAGTTGATGAGTAAAGGGTTTGTAAGGGAGTCATTAAGCCCTTGTGTTGTACCTGCATTGTTGGTTCCTAAGAAGGATGGGACTTGGAGGATGTGCATAGATAGCAAGGCTATCAATAACATCACAGTCAAGTACAGGTTCCCTATACCTAGACTTGATGACATGTTGGATGAGCTGAGTGGTTCAAGGTTCTTTTCTAAGATTGATTTGAGGCAAGGTTACCATCAATTGAGGATCAGGGAAGAAGATGAGTGGAAGACAGCCTTCAAAACAAAGCATGGCCTTTATGAGTGGCTTGTCATGCCCTTTGGCCTATCAAATGCCCCAAGTACCTTCATGAGATTAATGACAAAAGTGCTTAGGCCTTGTCTAGGGAGATTTGTGGTGGTCTACTTTGATGATATTCTCATCTACAGCAAGAGCAAGGATGATCACTTGAGGCGCCTTGAGACTGTGTTTGAAATACTTAAGGAGAGTAAGCTCTTTGGGAAGCTTGAGAAATGCACCTTCATGACTGAGGAAGTCAAGTTTCTAGGATATGTGGTGTCTGGTAGAGGCATTTCAGTTGATCTAGATAAGATCATTGATGTCCAGTCTTGGCCTGTTCCTAGGAATATCACAGAAGTAAGAGGATTCCATAGCTTAGCATCCTTCTACAGAAGATTCATTAAGAATTTCAGCACCATTGCAGCACCCCTCACTGAATGCATGAAGAAGGGAGAGTTCACTTGGACTGAGAATGCTTTGCAGGCTTTTAAACACATGAAGAAACTTGTGCAGTGCACCAATCCTCAGGTTGCCAGACTTTAACAGCCTATTTGAGGTTGAATGTGATGCAAGTGGAGTAGGAATTGGAGCTATCCTTATCCAAGAGAAGAAACATGTAGCTTATTTCAGTGAGAAGCTAAGTGGAGCTAAGCTGAGCTATTCTACATATGACAAAGAGTTCTATGCTCTTGTCAGAGCTCTGAGGCATTAGAGTCATTACCTGAAGCCCAAGCCATTTGTCTTACACTCTGATCATGAGGCATTGAAGTACATAGGAGGCCAGCATAAGCTCAGTCATAGGCATGCTAAGTGGGTGGAGTTCCTCCAGTCATTCACCTTTTCTAGCAAATACAAAGAGGGCAAACAAAATGTGGTGGCTGATGCATTGTCTAGGAGCTACACTCTGCTATTAACCATGGAGCAAAAGGTTCTTGGCTTTGAGTTCATGAAGGACATGTATCAAGAAGATCCCGACTTTGCAGAAGATTGGTTAGCACAGAAAGAGGGTACAAAGACCATTGATTCACCCTACACTCTACAAAATGGATTCTTGTTCAAGGGAAACAAGCTCTGTGTTCCCAGAGGGTCTTATAGGAGTCTATTGATCAAGGAAGTGCATGGAAGTGGCCTTGGAGGACACTTTGGGGTTCAGAAAACTGTGGACATACTGCAGGATCAATTCTACTGGCCTAAGATGATGGGAGAGGTCCAAATAGTGCTCAGAAGGTGTGGAGTTTGTCAAAAGGCCAAGAGTTCATTTCAAGCAGGGCCTTACACCCCCTTACCTGTCCCATGTAGGCCTTGGGAAGATGTAAGCATGGATTTCATAGTAGCATTGCCTAGGACAACAAGAGGGAAAGATTCTATCATGGTGGTTGTGGATAGGTTCAGCAAGATGGCACATTTCATTGCTTGTAAGAAAACTGAGGATGCTGTGAGTGTAGCAGAGCTATACCTTGATGAGGTGGTGAGGTTACATGGAGTTCCAAGAACTATTGTATCTGACAGAGACACAAAGTTTATGAGTCATTTCTGGAGAACATTGTGGAAGCTGCTTAACACTAGGTTGTTGTTTAGTACCTCCCATCATCCTCAAACAGATGGCCAAACTGAGGTGACCAACAAGACCTTGGGAAGGATCTTGAGGTGTATAGTCAGCAAATCTCTCAAGGATTGGGACTTGAAGTTGGCTCAAGCAGAGTTCTCTTTCAATAGAGCTCCATCAGCAGCCACAGGCCACTCCCCCTTTGAAGTGGTCTATGGTACTAACCCCTTAATGCCTTTGAATTTGTCTAATGTGTGCAGGTCAGAGATCCACTATGATGCCAATAAAAGGGTGGAACAAATGCTAAAACTCCATGAGTCAGTCAGAAAACAAATTGAGAAAACCAATGATCTATACAAAAAGAATGCCAAGGTCCCTAAGGCCAAGAAAGACTTTGCACCAGGAGACTTAGTGTGGATCAACCTAAGGAAAGAAAGGTTCCCTTCCAAGAGAAATAATAAGCTAGAGCCAAGAGCAGATGGTCCCTTTCAAGTCATAGAAAAGATAGGACCTAATGCCTACAGAATTGATTTACCAGGAGAGTATGCAGTTCATGGGACATTCAATGTTGGAGATCTTAGTCCCTTCTATGAAGACTCTGAGGGAGAGGAAGACACAGGCTTGAGGTCAAGCCCTTTTCAACTTGGGGAGGCTGCAGCAGGAGCTCACCCAAGGGGCCTTGATGATTAAGACACAAGCATAACCCCAAGACCCCCTCAGATAGAAGCTCGAGTTACAAGGTCCAAACACCAAGCCAAGATCAAGCCAGGCCAAGGCACACCAGTGAGGAAGACATTCCAGGGCTCAGCAAGCCATACCAAGCCCCAACACAACTCACATTACCCACACAAGACAGAAACAGAGCCATTCAGGACCAGGCAGACCAATCAGCAAACCCTGCACCTAGGAGGTACACCAGGGCATCCCAACAACCCCCACCATGTCCTACTATCAAGCCAACCCCCTAAAATACAAGTTTGTCGAGGATAACCCCTTTTGAAGTCTAGCAAAAATTCAAGTAACAAGCACCCCAAGCTAGAGTCAGTAAACATTAAAGCAGGGAAAGTACAAGTTCAGATTGTGGCTTTCCTTTTTGTTTAAGTCAACTTGTCCTCATCCAAGGCAGGTTTATCTAAGTCCTAATTAGAGTAGAGAGTCCCAAGGAGCAACAAGACACCCAGGCAAGGCAGCAAGACAACCAGAGCAACAGATTTCCATTTCAGGAAAACTCCAAAACTGCTTTATTTGCTTTTTGTTCAGTCTGTTTTTGTGTCTTATGTCTGTACTTTATAGTTGTTGATCTCGTCCTATTATGAGACTCTTAATTAGTGTCTGTTGTAGTAGTTTAGATCCTAAGTTGGCCCTTGGATGATATGTACATCCAATGGTTCACAAAGTATCAGCCTCCCTATATAAGGAGGTCTTTGTATGTTGTTTCAAGAAGACTTTTATGAATGAATTAACTTTGAGAAATCCCTCAAATCTTTCAAACTTGTGCTAAGAGCAGTAGTTTGAGTCAAGCCTGATACATCTTCAAGGTGTCTGATCAGTGTCTTGCTTTGTGAGTCAAGTTAAATCTGTGCCTTGCTGTGATTAGCTTGCTTGCTGTTTGAGTCTAGTGTAGGGTGTTTGTGCCTTGCTGTAACACTTTAAACATGTCTCAAAACTAGTCTTTGAGTCCTTTCTCTTGTGCCTTGCTGTAGGGGAGTTTCTCTAAGTCATATCCTTGAGTTTTCAGTTGAGACAAGTCACCCTCTCTAAAACAACATCCATTTCTGTTTGAAACTGTCTCAGTTTGAGTAAGCCTTGTCAAGCATTCATTAAAACTTGTAAACCTTAGTAGTTTACACTCCAAATTGGTTATGAGAGCTTTGGTTGAGAGTCTTAGTGAGTTCATTTTCCCTAACTACATTTAAAAACACAAAAATAGCCCAATGAGTGAAGAGAGACTGGCAGGAGTAGAAGCAAGGATGGAGGACCTGGCTGGGATTGTAACCACCCTAACCAGAGCCCTGGATCAGGTAATAGGCAACCAGTTGTTTGCTGGAGGAAGAGGCAGAGGACGTGGAAGAGGCCAAGGAGGAGGCAGAGGAAGGCCACCTGATGATGAAGAGTATCCAGACTCCGATGACTCAACAAGGAGCAGGGCTTCCATTCACAGGCACATAGACAAGCATCTTAAGGTAGACATCCCTGAGTTTTCTGGTAGTCTTAATCCTGATGATTTGTTAGAATGGTTAATAGAAGTAGAAAGGATCTTTGAGTACAAAGGATATAATGATTCTAAGTCTTTTAAAGTAGCCATCCTTAAACTGAAAGGGTATGCTTCCCTTTGGTATGAAACCATGAAATGGTTAAGGGCTAGGGAAGGGAAAGAACCCATCAAGTCTTGGACTAAACTGAAAAAGAAACTGCTAGACAAGTTTGTTGCTAAGGATTACACCCAGGATCTGTTTATCAAATTGTCTAAGTTGAAACAAGGAGATAAACCTGTTGAATCTTATCTGAGAGAGTTTGAACAACTCACCTTGCAGTGTGATATAAATGAGAAACCTGAGCAAAGGATTGCTAGGTACTTAGAGGGTCTAGATAAGAACATGGCTAACAAGGTTAGGATGCAACCTCTGTGGTCATTTGATGATGTTGTCAACTTATCTCTGAGAATTGAAAAGATAGGGAAGACTAAGCCTGTTACACCAAAACATGTTAGGCCTTTTCAAACCAGACCTTATAGTGGGTTGAGAACCATGGATACCCCTAAGACAGCACCCCCACCTACCTTAGACAAGGGAAAGGGCATCATGGGTCAAAAGCCAAGCACTTCATTGACTGAGAATAGAATTAGGTGTTTCCAATGTCAAGGCTATGGACATTTCAGGAAGGATTGCCCTTCTAAGAAGACCTTAACTATAATGGAGGTTGAGACTTGGGAAAAGGAAGGTCTAGTTGAGTATGAGAGGGATGAACCTGAGGTTGAAGAAGTGGTGAGTGAGGAGGAAGAGCCTAATCAGAAGGCAGTAGTGGCACTCCCTGACACAGGCCACAGCATGGTTCTATGGAGGGTAATGCACTCACAACAGATACCTTTGGAGGAGGATCAAAGGACCCTCATCTTTAGGAGCAGATGTACCATACAAGGAAGGGTTTGTAACCTCATCATAGATGGAGGAAGCTGTACCAATGTGGCGTCAGTTACTATGGTTGACAAGTTGAAGCTAAACACTCAAGAGCACCCTCACCCCTATAAGTTGAGATGGCTGAGTAAGGGAGCAGAGGTTAAGGTGGACAAGCAATGTATGGTTCCATTCTCCATTGGAAGTGTGTACAAAGATGAGGTTCTGTGTGATGTGGTTCCAATGGATGCCTGTCACTTATTATTAGGAAGACCATGGGAGTTTGATAAAAGCTCCATACACCAAGGAAGAAGCAACACCTACTCCTTCAAGCATGGGAGCAGGAAGGTGACACTAGCCCCTTTGCCACCTCATCAGAAGAGTTATGGGAGTCCTAGTATGGCTGAAGATTTTAGTGGAGTCTTGTTTCTATCTGAATCAGCAATGGTCAAAGAATGTACTAAAGAGCAACCTATATTGATGCTGCTATCAAAGGAAGTTCAGGAAGGGGAGTCTAAGGTAATCTCTGCAGAAGTTAAGCTCCTCATTGATCAGTTCAAGGAAGTGTTCCCAGAGGAACTTCCTGATGGCTTACCCCCTTTAAGAGAAATTGAACACCAGATAGACCTTGTGCCAGGGTCTGTACTACCTAATAGACCAGCCTATAGATGTGATCCTAAGGCTACACAAGAGCTGCAGAAGCAAGTTGGAGAGTTGATGAGTAAAGGGTTTGTAAGGGAGTCATTAAGCCCTTGTGATGTGCCTGCATTGTTGGTTCCTAAGAAGGATGGGACTTAGAGGATGTGCATAGATAGCAAGGCTATCAATAACATTACAGTCAAGTACAGGTTCCCTATACCTAGACTTGATGACATGTTGGATGAGCTGAGTGGTTCAAGGTTCTTTTCTAAGATTGATTTGAGGCAAGGTTACTATCAATTGAGGATCAGGGAAGAAGATGAGTGGAAGACAGCCTTCAAAACAAAGCATGGCCTTTATGAGTGGCTTGTCATGCCCTTTGGCCTGTCAAATGCCCCAAGTACCTTAATGAGATTAATGACAAAAGTGCTTAGGCCTTGTCTAGGGAGATTTGTGGTGGTCTACTTTGATGATATTCTCATCTACAGCAAGAGCAAGGATGATCACTTGAGGCGCCTTGAGACTGTGTTTGAAATACTTAAGGAGAGTAAGCACTTTAGGAAGCTTGAGAAATGCACCTTCATGACTGAGGAAGTCAAGTTTCTAGGATATGTGGTGTCTGGTTAAGGCATTTCAGTTGATCTAGATAAGATCATTGCTATCCAGTCTTGGCCTGTTCCTAGGAATATCACAGAAGTAAGAGGATTCCATGGCTTAGCATCCTTCTACAGAAGATTCATTAAGAATTTCAGCACCATTGCAGCACCCCTCACTGAATGCATGAAGAAGGGAGAGTTCACTTGGACTGAGAATGCTTTGCAGGCTTTCAAACACATGAAGAAACTTGTGCAGTGCACCAATCCTCAGGTTGCCAGACTTTAACAGCCTATTTGAGGTTGAATGTGATACAAGTGGAGTAGGAATTGGAGCTGTCCTTATCCAAGAGAAGAAACCTGTAGCTTATTTCAGTGAGAAGCTAAGTGGAGCTAAGCAGAGCTATTCTACATATGACAAAGAGTTCTATGCTCTTGTCAGAGCTCTGAGGCATTAGAGTCATTACCTGAAGCCCAAGCCTTTTGTCTTACACTCAGATCATGAGGCATTGAAGTACATAGGAGCCCAGCATAAGCTCAGTCATAGGCATGCTAAGTGGGTGGAGTTCCTCCAGTCATTCACCTTTTCTTGCAAATACAAAGTGGGCAAACAAAATGTGGTGGCTGATGCATTGTCTAGGAGGTACACTCTGCTATCAACCATGGAGCAAAGGGTTCTTGGCTTTGAGTTCATGAAGGACATGTATCAAGAAGATCCAGACTTTGCAGAAGATTGGTTAGCACAGAAGGAGGGTACAAAGACCATTGATTCACCCTACACTCTACAAAATGGGTTCCTGTTCAAGGGAAACAAGCTCTGTGTTCCCAGAGGGACTTATAGGAGTCTATTGATCAAGGAAGTTCATGGAAGTGGCCTTGAAGGACACTTTGGGGTTCAGAAAACTGTGGACATATTGCAGGATCAATTCTACTGGCCTAAGATGATGGGAGAGGTCCAAATAGTGCTCAGAAGGTGTGGAGTTTGTCAAAAGGCCAAGAGTTCATTTCAAGCAGGACCTTACACCCCCCTACCTGTCCCATGTAGGCCTTGGGAAGATGTAAGCATGGATTTCATAGTAGCATTGCCTAGGAGAACAAGAGGGAAAGATTTTATCATGGTGGTTGTGGATAGGTTCAGCAAGATGGCACATTTCATTGCTTGTAAGAAAACTGAGGATGATGTGAGTGTAGCAGAGCTATACCTTGATGAGGTGGTGAGGTTACATGGAGTTCCAAGAACTATTGTATCTGACAGAGACACAAAGTTTATGAGTCATTTCTGGAGAACATTGTGGAAGCTGTTTAACACTAGGTTGTTGTTTAGTACCTCCCATCATCCTCAAACAGATGGACAAACTGAGGTGACCAACAAGACCTTGGGAAGGATCTTGAGGTGTATAGTCAGCAAATCTCTCAAAGATTGGGATTTAAAGCTGGCTCAAGCAGAGTTCTCTTTCAATAGAGCTCCATCAGCAGCCACAGGCCACTCCCCCTTTGAAGGGGTCTATGGTACTAACCCCTTAATGCCTTTGAATTTGTCTAATGTGTGCAGGTCAGAGATCCACTATGATGCCAAGAAAAGGGTGGAACAAATGCTAAAACTCCATGAATCAGTCAGAAAACAAATTGAGAAGGCCAATGATCTATACAAAAAGAATGCCAAGGTCCCTAAGATCAAGAAAGACTTTGCCCCAGGAGACTTAGTATGGATCAACCTAAGGAAAGAAAGGTTCCCTTCCAAGAGAAAGAATAAGCTAGAGCCAAGAGCAGATGGTCCTTTTCAAGTCATAGAGAAGATAGGTCCTAATGCCTACAGAATTGATCTACCAGGAGAGTATGCAGTGCATGGAACATTCAATGTTGGAGATCTTAGTCCCTTCTATGAAGACTCTGAGGGGGAGGAAGACACAGGCTTGAGGTCAAGCCCTTTTCAACCTGGGGAGGCTGCAGCAGGAGCTCACCTAAGGGGCCTTGATGATCAAGCCACAAACAAGACAAGCCTGACCCCAAGATCCCCTCAGATGGAAGCTCTAGTCATAAGGTCCAAACAACAAGCCATGACAGGCCAAACTCAAGCCAGGCCAGGCCAAACTCAAGCCAGGCCAAGCCAAGACATTGAGGAAGATAGTCCAGGGCTCAGCAAGCCATGTCAAGCCCCAACTCAATCCACATTTCCCACACAAGACAGAAACAATGCCATTCAGAACCAGGCAGACCCATCAGCAAACCCTGCAGCAAGGAGGTACACCAGGGCATCTCAACCACCCCCACCATGGCCTACCATCAAGCCAACCCCCCAAGCTACATGTTTGTCAAGGATAACCCCTCTTGAAGTCTAGTAAAAACACAAGTAACAAGCACCCCAAGCTAGAGTCTAGTAAACATTAAAACAGATAAGGTACAAGTCAGATTGTGGCTTCCTTTTGCTTGAGTCAACTTGTCCTCGTCCAAGGCAGGTCTTATCTAAGTTCTAATAAGAGTAGAGAGTCCCAAGGAGAAGCAACACATCCAGGCAAAGCAACAAGACAACAAGAACAACAGATTTCCATTTCAGGAAAACTCCAAAACTGCTTTATTTGCTTTTTGTTTAGTCTGTTCTTTGTGTCTTGTGTCTGTACTTTATAGTTGTTGAGCTCGTCCTATTGTAAGGTTCTTAATTAGTGTCAGTTGTAGTAGTTTAATCCTAAGCTGGCCCTTGGATGATCTATACATCCAATGGTTCACAAGATATCAGCCTCCCTATATAAGGAGGTCTTGTATGTTGTTGAAAGGCAGACTTTTATGAATGAATTAACTTTGAGAAATCCCTCAAATCCATCAAACTTGTGCTAAGAGCTGTAGTTTGAACCAAGCCTGATACATCTTCAAGGTGTTTGATCAGTGTCTTGTTTTGTGAGTCAAGTTATATTTGTGCCTTGCTGTGGTTAACTTGCTTGCTGTTTGAGTCTAGTCTAGGGTGTTTGTGCCTTGCTGTAACACTTTAAACCTGTCTCAAAACTAGTCTTTGAGTCCCTTCTCTTGTGCATTGCTGTAGGGGAGTTTCTCTAAGTCATATCCCTTGAACTTTAGTTAATATAAACCAATCTCTCTAAAACAGCCTCCATTTCTACTTGAGTTGTTTTCAGTTTAAGGGAACCTCATTTAGCATTCCTCAAAACTTGTAAACCTTAGTAGTTTACACTCTAGAAATGCACTAATATTACTTTGCAAATGGCGGACCGTTCTGTAAAACAACCTATGGGTGTTTTAAAAGATGTGCCCGTCAAAGTTGGTAAGTTTTTCATTCTCGTTGACTTTCTAGTACTTGACATGGCCGAGGACTCTCAAATCCCAATCATTTTGGGAAGTCCCTTTTTGCACACCGCTGGTGCAGTTTTTGATGTCAAGAATGGGAAGTTGACATTGGAGGTAGGAGATGACAAGGTGACCTTTAGTAAAAATTCCACCGTTAGGAGTCCCGTGTTAGAAGACTCATGTTATGTGCTTGATGTTGATGACTCTTCTATTGGTTCTTCTATGCCTCGATCCTTACTGACGGATCTGTTGGAGGCACATGTTAGTGTTGATTCTCTTGCAGGTGAGCATACTAAAAGCACTACTGCTAAAAGTGCTAGAAGGGGCTATTCCCGGAAAAGCTTGGCATGGATGGAGAATGTAAGGAACGCTATGATGATGAGCTCGGATGATAGTGAGCTTAGCGATAAAGGATGATCAAAGAAAGAAATGGAGTCTAGCAAGACTTTTAAATTGCGCTTCTCGGTAGGCAACCCGTGTTCCTTTTCTTTTTGCATTTTTATTTTTGTATTCCCTTTTTCGTTGTTAGGATTTATTTTGCAGATGAAAGAGTTTTTGAAGAATCTATAAACACCTTCCTTGTCAAGTCCAAAAGACTAGCTTGGGGGAGTCTGCGCTGACTAAGTAAGCTTCATTCTTCTTTCATTTTTCCTTTTTCCCCTTTTCCCCAATAAGCATCGCATTGCATATTTTGTCTTTGTGCTCACATTGAGGACAATGTGGTGTTTAGCTTGGGGAGGGATTGCATTTTCCCATTTTGCATTTTAGTTGATCATTTTTCAAATTTTGAATAAAAGAAAGAGAAGATTTTTGAGAAAATTTAAAAATTTCTGAACATAATTGAATGCTTTCATGCTTTGCTTGCTTGTTTACTATGCTTTCATGTTACATTTCCCAATCTTAGAGCTTTCAAAAGCATAATGATTCAGTTCTTATTGAATTGTGCATACATGGGGAAGTCTTGTACACAGTAGGCATGGAATGAATCTATAGATGAGCACGCTTGATCTTGACACTTGGCAAGTTACATATGTTGTAAGGTAGAACCTCCTTAGACTGGTACATCTATATCCAGTCTCATCTAGGTGTGTGTAGTTCTCCTTGTGATATGTGTCATGTCAAAACGATTAAGTATGGTTCTCATTTCATTCCTTTAAGCATTGCATTCATGATTCACTAAGATTTGAAGCCTTTTTCACTTTGAATTATACCTCAAATTAGCCCCTTCATACAAATGTTTCACAAGATAATAGCTACACATAAAAACTGCCTACCCTGTTGAGCTAGTATCTAGACTATGGTGTATGGGTGCTCTTTTGAGAAGATTTTGTTCCTTAATGTCAAAGTGAATTTGGGAGAACGAAAATGTTCAAGAAGTGATGTTATGTTCAAAAGAAAAAAAGAAACGAAAAAAAAGAAAAAAAAAAACGGAAAGAAGTAAAAGAAGAAGTTGTGAGCATCTCCTCAAAATGTCAATTCAATGTTTAGAAGGAGTTCACTCTTGTGTTTCGTGTGTAATAAGCCAATCTGTTCCTTCTGGCTTCGTTATTTGTCTTTTGGGAATTCATCGAAAGTTTGGATTGAGAATTCATTTATCATTGGTCATTTGCTAGCTCATTCTTACATTCACATGACCATAACTGTTTATCCACCTTTCACCCATTTCCCAAAGCCTTCTTCTTATTTTTTCGGCTTCCTTTCTATGTGCATTATGATCTTTGACTTGTGTTTTGAATTGTTTACCATATTAGACTGCGGACACATTTTCATGAGTCGTAGATAGGTAAGTGTCTCAAAGACATTTACATATAAAGAAATCACCTTTTCCATACATGAGTGTTCGAGTGTGCCGTGAGAGTCCATTTGTCAAAAAGATCATGCAAGAGCCGAAAATCTATAGTGAAATTCTTTGTGCTACGCCGTTATGTAAATCTCAGCCATGTTTATGTATCCTTCTTGCCCACGTTTTTTTGGGTTATGATTCATTATGTCCCCAAAAGCATTATGTTGAGATTTGTTTCTTGATGGTGTAGTAGCCAATGCTTGCAACCCTTGTTCTGGTATTGTTTGTTATGTTTGCTTGTTGACAAGCAAAGGTTTAGCATGGGGGAGTTTGATAAGTGAATATTTGTATGATTTTAACCCCCATTTTAGCTCGGTTTTGTATGTCATTTGTGCTTTGTTAAGCCATTTTATGAGCTAATATCGTCTTCTAGGCAAATTCCTATGTTCTAACCTGTTTTGTAGGGAAAGTGACGTTTCTACGCCCTTTTTCTATATTCCCGAGCATTTGCCTAGAACCCGACGATTTGAAGAAGCAAGCTTGACCAAGTCAAAGGCACTCCAAGAAGGTTCACAAATCAAAAAGAAAGAAGAAGTAAAGACGGCTTCGCAGTTGTCAGAAGATCGATCAGTTAGGCAAATAAATCATCATTTTACATCAAACCCTATCAACAAACCCGACTCAAGAGGTCAAGGGGGATAATGAAAGTCAAGTCATAGGCCAAAGGAGATGAAACGAAAGTCAATTGACCAAGATTACAACTTACCCGATCGGGAAAGTGGTAAACCCGATCGGGGAAGTTTCTTGATCCGAGCTTTTGCTTCGACTTCCTCCTTTTTGTCCTATGTAATGAATGCATGACCCCTCCCCCACGAAACCCTACTTCTATTTAAGAAGCTTCAGCCACCACACTTCAACATATCCTCTTTACACATTTTCTACTTCTTTCTTTACATTAGAAAACCTTGATTAAGAGGAGAGAGCCTAGCCTCTCTTCTCTTGTCTAGAACATTTTCTTCTTCCTTTTGTCTTTAGTTTCTTAGTTTATTTATGTCTTTTCTACATCAAATTCTAAGCCTAGATCAATAAAAGTTCCATCCTTGTAATCTACTTTATTTGGTTCAAGTATTGTAATTCGTGGATCGACAATTCTATGCAAGGAATTTCTGTTACGGTTGTTTATATTTCATCGTTGTCGTTGTTGATCTTCATGTAGGTATTCCTATTTTATCTTTTGTTTAAAGTCTTTATATTTATTATTTAATTGCTATTTGTACATGTTATTCAGTTTCAATATCGTTGTAATCGTTTCATTTCATTAGATTGTCAATTTAGCGTCGTTATTATCGCCAATTAAAGAGTCTTAAAATATTATCAAAACCAAATAAACATGACTATCCTTGTTTCTGTTATTGACATCATCTTAGATTTAAACATTACCATGAGTGAGTAGTCGTTTTTCTAGGGTGTAGGGTAGCCATGTAGGTTGATTAAAAGATGATAATTGGATAAAGAAATTGTGCCTTTAAAACGTTGTGTCTATGCATGTTTGGATTGTAATAATGGTTAACGATTTCTGACCAAAATCATTGACTAGAATGGAATTCTTTTCCAAGGTAGAAATACGTGAATTGAATAGACAAAGCATGACATGGTAGATTAAGACCTAGTAAATTGCCTAAAAGCCTGCTAGACCATCTGATCTATGATTGTAATGAACACATCATTCTTACGAACTCACAATGAATTATTTGCATGTTCTAAATCCAATATCATCAATATGTTAGTCTACATGTGTGAACCTACTTCCCTAGATTCCTTCTATCATTGTTAATTCATCTCTTGCTTTATTGTTTTCATTTTGAATTGCCTTTATTTTCATTTAAGCTTTTTATTAGTTTAGAATTCAAAACCCCAAAACCCAGATACTCATTAGATAAGATTTAATTGCAAGACATTTCACATCCTATAGGAAACACCATCTCCCTGAGGATCGACCCCTACTTCCCTAATTACCTTAATTTGTTATTAGCCTAGTCTGGGTAATTATCTTTGACCAGGGCTTGTGACATGCCCGATCAGAGAGTACAAAGCACATAGAAAATTAGTGCTCAAACCGTAACATTTGTAAAACCGACTCAAGTGGGACATATCAAAAACCGTCACAAAACATGCGATACAAGCGAATGGAATATCATATATTCAAAACATTAATATTTGAAGCTATTACGTAAATTTATACGTTAAACGAACCATGCGAACTATTATAAATTAAGATTTAAAGTCAACCTTTAGAGTCAAACCCGGAAGTCAACAAAAGTCAAAGTCAAAGTCAAACCCGAGACCCGAGACCCAAGCCCGACAATTGGAGTGGGCTACGAACAAAACATCAATGCAAGAAGACTAAGTCCAAAGGGTCAAGGAAAGTCAAGGCGGGAACTAGAATTCAAAGGTTCAACTTTGGAAAAACTGGCAACAAGAAACGCTTCCAGCGCCAGGCAACGCTGCCAGCGTCCTGGTCTCAGGCACGCGATCCTCATTTCTTCGACTTGTCATCAACATAAAACGATCATCAAATATCATCACAAACCATCAATTCTCATACCAATTATCAACTAACAACAACCATCATCAATAACACAATTCCTATGATTACTAACCTTATTCTAAATACGATTTCTAACATAGAAAACACATTAAAACACGTAAATGATATCGAGTAACAATTCACCGTTACCTTTTTGCGTCTTCAATCCGCGTCGATGTCCTCTTCTATCAAGAAGTAGTCTTTGTCGGGGTCTTGGAGGTCACCACCTACAATTATATAATAAAAGATGAATATAATTCACCTTTGAGAAAGACGGATAAATTGAAAAGCGAGAAAGACGGTAATTTTATTACCAATACGGATAGAGGACGATGAGAGGGAAAGAATAAGAAGAACTTAGGTGAATTTGAGCGAGTAACGAATGAGTAGCGATGATTTAGAGCTTGATCAAATATGGAGGCTAGGGTTTTTGGGGTTTACTTGGAGTGGAAGAAGGAGATGTTGAATGAGGGAGCTTAGGTTTAAGGGAGTATATGAAGGAGTAAGTGGAAAACATAAGGGAAAAAGCCCATAACGTCTTAAGACGTAACTTACTCGAAATCTCGCGTAAAGTCTAAATACGAACTCGGAAATTCCATACTAGACACGGGAAATTTAATTCTAAACTAAAACTAAATTTCGCTGAAAAGTATCCGTAAAATATTTTTACTATAAAAATAATAGGTTACAGTTGCGGGTGTTACAATCACCCCACCTTTTAAAAAGTTTCGCCCTCGAAACTTGAGCGAAAGAAAGATACCTTAATCGAATAGGCTTGGATATTTACTACGCATAGAAGCTTCCGTTTCCCAAGTCTCTTCTTCGACATTGGCACATCTCCACAAGATTTTCACTAAAGGAACCACTTTACTTCTCAACTTGTTATCCTTGCGGTCTAGGATGCAGATCGGCTTCTCTATAAAGGACAAGTTCGGTTCTAGTTCGGGCATTTCAACTTGAAAGACATGGCTGGGATCACTAACGTACTTTCTCAATTGAGAAACATGGAATACATCATGAACCTTAGCTAAATTCGGGGGCAAGTCCAACTTATAAGCAACGGCACCAATCCTTTTCACAATATCAAAGGGTCCAATGTATTTCGGGCTCAATTTACCCTTTACACCAAACCGTTTAACACCCTTCATTGGAGATACTTTCAAAAACACTTTATCTCCAACTTCAAATTCTAACGGTTTTCTTCGGATATCGGCATAAGACTTTTGTTGATCTTGAACGGCTTTCATTCTATCACGAATGACCTTCACATGATCAATAGTCTCAACAAGAACATCGGGGCCTAAGTCACGAACATCACTCAATTGATTCCAACATATAGGACTTCGGTATTTCCTTCCATAAAGAGCTTCATAAGGAGCCATCTTGATCGAGGCATGATAACTATTGTTGTAAGAAAACTCCACCAACGGTAGACTCTTTTCCCAACTAGATTGGAAGTCGAGTGCACAAGCCCTAAGCAAGTCTTCTAAAGTCTGGATAGTCTTCTCGGTCTGACCATCGGTAGCGGCATGAAATGCGGTACTCATCAACAATTTACTACCCATGGCTTCTTGTAAAGCCTTCCAAAATCTCGAACAAAACCTCGGATCTCGGTCGGATATAATCTCCTTGGGAACACCATGGTATCTAACAATTTCATCAACATAGGCTTTCGCTAGTCGATCTAAACTCCAAGTCTCTTTGATCGGAATGAATCTAGCACATTTGGTCAAACGATCAACAACAACCCAAACGGCATCTTTACTTCCAACGGTCCTTGGCAAAGCCATAACAAAATCCATGGAAATAGATTCCTACTTCCATAGCGGAATATCCAAAGGTTGTAGCAATCCACCGGGTCTCTTGTGTTCAATCTTCACTTGTTGGCAAGTAAGACATCTTCCATCATAAGACACAACATCGCCCTTCAAATTCGGCCACCAAAACTGTAGCTTCAAATCTTTGTACATCTTATCACCTCCGGGGTGAATAGAATAAGGGGAAAGGTGAGCTTCATTAAGAACTCGCTTTCTCAAATCAAGAGCATTAGGAACAAATAAACGGCCATGGAATCGAAGAAAACCTTTATCATCAAACTTGAAATCTTTAGCTTTTCCTTCTAGAAGTTTGGCTTGAATAGACTTGTAGGTAAGATCATCAACTTGGCTTTCGCGGATCTCGCGGAGGAAAATAGGTTCGGCAGTCATAGCACCAACATAATAAAATCCACGTTCCACGAATTCCAACTTCATCTTTCGAAACTCAATACAAAGATCAACGGGCAATACCGACATAGCATTCAAAGAATGAGAAGATTTCTTACTAAGAGCATCGGCAACAACATTAGCCTTCCCTTCATGATACAACAACTCAAAATCATAATCATTCAACAATTCCAACCATCTTCTTTGTCTCATATTCAACTCCTTTTGAGTATGTGACACCCTCAAATTTGCGGAAAGATAAACAAGTAATTTAAATAAATAAAAGATGAGAATACGTTTCTAATAGGTTCACTTTAGTGAAAATCGGTAATTTTTAAAACCGGATCCTACTATTAAATATATTCATCATAACGAAGGTGTCTTAAATAAAAAGGTTCATAACAAAAAGGAATTTATATTATACATAAAAAGTATCTGAAACAGGAGACATATCTCCCGTATAAATACGGAAATAAAAGAGTGTATAATAATATACAATCCTAAGAACCGAATATAGGTCCAAGGTAAATACTTCGCTCGCTAGCTCGTCAATGTACCCAAGTATGCATCACAAACCTGCCCACCACCGCATTTAAATATAACATACTGAAGCCACAGTCAGTGGTGAGGAAACTCCGATTCTCCCAGCCACGAAATGTCGAGTTTAATAAAACAGTGAATAACATACAAGAGATGTAATATGGAAAATACAAAACTTAATATATACGTATGCTTTTCATGTTATGAAACAAATAACCGAACCTATAATCTGCATATGAAAGCTACATGTGATCCGTAACAATCTATAATACAGTAGGGAAGCTGGTAATGCTGGCTCAGAGGTTACATTTAACATGCCTTGATACACTCCAAACCCGTAAATCAACATAATATCATGTGAATCATTTAACAACCGGTAATCCAACTCTATCAACCTTAGCCGGCTTGCCCAATCTCACTTCTAAGATTCATAGAATTATACAAACATGAAAGACCAATACTTCTACAAACAGGCATAAGTTCTTAGTAACGTCAATAGAAGACTTCTGTAACTCGAGTCTATACCACGAGGTAGGATATACTTAAATATTTAGGCTCAGCGGTCACGCTAATGACATGGCCAAAATACCAAGCACACATCTGGGCTCAGCGGTTACCTTTAAAACCTGGCCCAGATCCAAAGCACATATCTTAGCTCAGAGGTTACCCTAATAACATGGCCAAGATACAACTCTACCCTAATCCTAGACTGCGCAGACCCAGAGAAGTGCGGAAAAACATCGCACCCAAGACTCTGACACAACCACATGATTACCCCGACAGGAGATAGCACAAAGGTGGTTGGCTAGTACTTAAGCTGGCTCCATTCTCCAAAGTGGAAGCAATTAGGCAGCCATGCCCCGACTTGGAGATCCACCAAACCGGGACACAAAAGCTATCAAGCAGTGAACATATACTCGTTAAAGATAATAAGGCCTATCAATGTCATGGTCCAAGATACTCATTTAGAATTAGAATGGTCAAGACGCCATATACTCATAATTCTCTATGGGTACTTAGTCACCACGACACCAACCATATAATCAAACAGTCACGGGAAAACATCCTATCATGTGACTAATTGCAAATAAATCATATTCAAATATCATATCGCCTCATAGCTACTAAGGCTAATTCAATAATTAAATAAAACCTTACTTGAAGACAAATCCCCGACCCGAGTCCCGCGACGGGTCATCAGTCAAAACGGGGCTGACTAGATCTTAGTTTGACCAAACCCGTTTGGTCAAACCGGCTAGAAACAGAGTCTTTACCAATTAGACTTGAACATAAAATCATCATATTCATTCATGCTATTTTATTCCAACTTCTAACATGTGAATTATTAAAATCATACGAAAACCCGCTTGACTTAAAGGATATAAAATTAAACTACAATCACGTATTATAATTTCTAACATGTGAGAAATAATAATATATTGAAAACCTTTTAATTAAATAATTTACTTATTAAAATTTTCCACTTGCTAAATATTACAAAACACGATAAAATAACAATACTTAAAAACCGTCACAAGTCCAAGGGGACCCACGGTTCATTTTGGACCGGTTTTGGTCATCTTTTCTAAAAACCGTTTCTTAATATTTCCCGCATGCTTAACATATTTAAAACCCGTCAAAACAACAACAAAACAATCAAGTATCGACACAAACCCAAAGACCAAATCCCGGACCAACCCAGACCGGCCTGGACCGGGCCTGAACCGGCCTAAACCGGCCTGGTTTGGGCTGGTTTTTCAGCCATTTTACACGGCCACCACCCACAAACAACCCCAAAATATTTCTAACATGATTTAATTAACAACATCCATTTTAAACAACCAATTCATCCATCATGCATACAAAAATCATGATTATGAACAAATCATCAAATATGTCAAGAACACTAAACATGTTAAAAATTCATACTACATAATAATAATAACTACTTATCATGTTACTACTTAAAAATCGTAAATAACAATAATATAGACAAAAACAAAAGATACAAAGGTATGTAACATTAATTCGTCGAGTAACTCGGAATCGTTACCTTAGCTAGCAAAATCAATTAGCACTAAAAAAAATAAGAAGTATAAAGAAAACCCGTCTTCTAATCTTCTCCTAAAATATACGAGTCACCAACCTCGTCTTCAAAATCTTCCCCTATAAGAAATGACAAGAATAACATTATTAGAATTTAAAACTTGATTTTCCATAATTAAAGTGTTGAAAACGATTTTGTCGGAATTGGAAATAAAACGTACGTGGAGATGAAGAGCGAAGAGGAGACTCTAGAAATATAAGTTAGGACGGATTTGAACAAGTAAAGAAGGTTTTGTGACGATTTTGCTCAAGAACGATGAAGAACGATGAAGAACGATGAAGAACACCAAGAACGATTTTGATTATATTAAAGAAAGTATTAATTAGATATTAAGTTGATTTAATGTAAAATGAAAAGATAGTTAGTGAGTAATGGGGAAGGGTGCCGTGTAATTATAGAGGATTTTGGGAGTCGGGTTTTGAAATTGTTGTTACGGGATTGACTCGGGTTTTATAATTATTTTAGATGTTATGGAAATATCTAGATATTAATAGATATTAGTTTAATCAAATATCTAGATATTATGTTAGTTTAATCATAAGAAATGAAATATCTAATCCTAAGAGGACAAGAGGAAGTAGGCGTGAGGAGGTGACAGATATCGGGTCAGTTTAAGCGATTTGCGTATTTAAACTGACCGATTGATAAAGTTACAAATATCTTAGATATTATTATTAGTTTAATCAAAAGATCAAAAGATCTAAAGTGAGTGGAAAAAGATGACATGGGGCGTGTGACTCATGCCAAAGTCGGGTTTCGGGTTTTGTTTCGGGATTTAAGATGACTCGGGAATAGTTAAATGACGGTCGGGATTAAACCGTAAAAGTTATTCTTTAATTCCGAATAAATTCAAAATAATTATATTAAATTATCTTAAATTCAAATAAATCTTAATAAATTAAAATAAATTAAATTTATTATTTTTCAAATATATTTTCGGTCTTTCAAATTACGGGGTGAGTCGGAAAAGTCAACGAAAGTCAAAGTCGACTTAAAAGTCAAGAAAAGTCAAAGATGACTTATAAGTCAAGAAAAGTAAATGACGACTTAAAAGTCAAGAAAAGTCAATGACGACTTAAAAAGTCAAGAAAAGTCAAAGACGACTTAAAAGTCAAGAAAAGTCAAAGATGACTTAAAACGGGATTCTCATGAAATCTCGCGGAAATTCCAAATACGACTCGAAACAATACGACTCGAAACAATAAATTCTATTTTAAAACTTAAGTTTGCTGAAAAGTATCCGTAAGATATTTTACTAGAAAAATTGGGTACTTTTCGGGTTGTTACAGAGTAAATATGTACTTCAAACTTTTGTGATCGGTGAATATACGGCAATGAACACCAATAAGATAGTGTCGCCACACTTTCAAAGCATGAACAACGTCGGCCAATTCCAAATCATGAGTAGGATAGTTCACTTCAAGAACTCTTAACTGTCTCGAAGCATAAGCCTCCACTTTCCTACTTTGCATAAGTACACAACCCAATCCCATCTTGGAAGCATCACAATAGACATCAAAGTCTACACCATCTTCAGGTAAAGTCAACACCGGAGCAGTAGTCAACCTTTTCTTTAACTCTTGAAAAGCGGCTTCACAAGCTTCATTCCATAGGAACTTGGTTTCCTTCTTCAATAATTGGGTCATTGGTCTAGCAAGCTTTGAGAAATCCTTGAAAAATCTACGGTAATAACCAGCTAAACCAAGAAAATTTCGAACTTCTCTAACATCGGTCGGACTCTTCCAATCCACCACAGCTTCAATCTCCGAAGGATCCACCATTACAACTTCTTTAGAAATTACATGCCCAAGAAAGGACACCTTAGGTAACCAAAATTCACACTTGGAGAATTTGACAAACCACTTTTGACGACGAAGAACACCCAAAATAGTCCTTAGATGAATAGCATGCTCTTCTTCGGACTTGGAGAAAATAAGGATGTCGTCAATGAACACCACCACACACTTGTCAAGGTACTCACTAAATGTGTGGTTCATTTGATCCATGAAAATAGCGGGAGCATTCGTCAATCCAAATGGCATCACCTTGAACTCATAATGACCATACCTTGTACTAAAAGCAGTCTTCGGTATATATCAACATCGAGAACGGGAATTTGGTGATAACCGGATCTCAAATCAATCTTGGAAAAAGTAGAAGCACCCTTTACTTGATCGAACAAATCTTCAATTCTTGGCAAAGGATACCTATTCTTGATTGTAATTCGGTTCAACTCACGGTAATCAATACAAAGCCTCATAGAACCATCTTTCTTCTTCACAAAGAGAACGGGAGCACCCCAAGGCGAGGCACTTGGTCGAATAAAACCCTTCTCAATCATATCGTCAAGCTGCTTCCTTAACTCTTTCAACTCGGTTGGAACCATACGGTAAGGAGCTTTGGTTATGGGTCCGGATCCAGGTACAAGATCAATAGAAAACTCAACATCACGCTCGGGAGGAATCTCGGGCAAGTCTTCGGGGATCAACAAATTCACGTACTATAGGCACATCTTCAATATTTGGCAAAGAAGTAGTTGAAGAAGTCACAACACACAATAATGCTTGGTGACCCTTTCTTACCATACTCACCAATTTCATTGCGGAAATCAAAGACACACCCTTTCGGGGATGAGATCCCTTATAGGTTATTCTAACTCCTAAAGGACTCTTTAAATAAATCTTTTGATCTCTACACTCGAACCTAGCATGATACAATGCTACCCAATCAATACCTAGAATTATATCGAACTCTCCTAGAGGGAACTTAAGGAGATTAGCGGGAAAGCTAGAACCCGCAATAGATATTGGAACATTAGGATAAAGAGTAGAACAAGAGATAATTTCTCCGGATGGTAAGAATATGGGAGTATCCTTACTAGAAGTAGGCTCGATAGATAATTTATTAGCATAAGTCGAAGACATAAAGGACATAGAAGCACCGGTATCAAATAGAATAAGACACGGTTGCTCTAAGATTGAGAACATACCCGTAATTATCTCCGGATGAGCATCGGCTTCGGCTCGCCTCAGAACGAAGATAGAACCCTTAGGTTTGGCAATTGGAGGGGGCAAATTACGATCGGGGAAATCCTCATAACGGTGACCACCCTTTTGGCAAAAGAAGCAAACATAAGGTCGGTTGAAACATGCTACACCGGAATGGCGAGGACGTCTACAACGGTTGCAAAAGCGACCTTGAGCTTGAGCTTGAGGGGGAGCATAAGGCCTATGAGCCACGTTAGAAGTAGCTCGGGGAATGAAAGGAGCGGGAGCTCTTGCATTTGCATTTGGGGGAGGATTGAATCTCCTCTTGTTAGCATAAGAGTTGGAGGAAGGAGTAAACGGTTTCTTCCCATAGACATTTGGCCTAGGAGTGAAAGAAGGAGAAGGATTATTCATCATAGCTTCATCCCTAATGGCCTTCATGGAGTTCTCGGTCCATAAAGCATCATCATATAAATCCCCAAAGGAAGTAGTATTCCTCCTAACTTTACTTTGAAGTAAAGCACTAAGCTTGTTGCGGTAATAGAAAGCTCGGTCCTCGTCATCTTTGATAAGCCTCAGAGCAAAATGAGCAAGCTTGTTGAACTCCGTCGTGAAGTCTTGTGCCGACAAGTTACCTTGCTTGAAGTCAATAAATTCCTTGAGCCTTTGTTGCTTTAACTCCTTGGGATAAAATCGACCTTCAACTAGAGCTTTGAAACAAGCCCAATTGAATTCGTCTTCAAGAGTAGCAGTGGCGCTAGTAATCGCCCACCAATTATCTGCTTCCCTTTCAAGGAAGTGCTTTGCAATCCTTACCTTGTCCTCTTCACGGACTTGGTATAAATCAAATTGCTTCTCCATTTCTCGGAAACATTCCGATAGCTCGGTAGGGTCCGGCTCTCCACCGTAAGGTATAATCTTACTCCTAGCTATTTGGCTAGCCACCCTAGCGTACCCTCCTTGGTGGTTATCTTCTCTACGAGGGGGAACTTGGTTGGCTTGAGCAATAACCGCATCTTGTTGATTCTTCAACACTTGTGTAAGAGCCTCTAGCATAACGTTCTCTACTACTCGAGGTCTAACCATCTTCATAAGAAATAGAAACAAAACAAGTTAATCCTAACACTTTGCATCAACAAATAGACTACCAAGTAAAGTCCTTAACTTCTACCCATCTCTCATTTATTATTTTAAGGTCAAGTAGTTTAAGTTTAGGGTTCACGTGTATGCGTCGGGATCGATAAAGCATGATACCAACTGTGACAACCCTCGCGAATGCGGAAATAAAACATAACAAGCATGTGATTTATATAGCGGAAAATACGAGGTTTTTAAAACGTTTTACATGCAAATAGAAAGGTATGAGGATTGTCAATAATTACAAACCAAAGTATAAAATACTACAAGAGACGTAGTCTCTCAAAATGTTATCCAACATAAAAGTTATTAGCAACTAGCTAAACAACGTCTAGAGGTGACTCATCCAGGCCAACGCCCGCAAGCTCACACCCGAACCCAAAATACCACAAGCAAAAAGCCATCTAATCAAGCAACCTGTTCATCCATGAAAAACATGAACGCCACAGTCACTGGGGAGTAACTTCGGGTTCTCCCAGCCATATCACATTAAAGTACATAAATGGAAATACAAAAGTAGAGGCATGAATATATAGATATACATGTGAAATACGAGAAGGATATATAGACAATTCAATATATAAGAATATCGATACATATAGTACAAAATCGTAACCATCATATTATAGAAAGACTCGGGGATAAACACTCTTAGGCAACCATACACTCACTAGGGCTTGCATCTCACTGTTAGCGGTATAAGTTTGATAAGATTGAGACTCGACAAACAAACCATGCCAAGTCATCCAAAGATCATGAATAATCAATCATATAATCATCCAACCAAACGTACAATACGTTGACGACATCTCTCACGGTAAATGACACGCACTAGCACCGTGTACATGGCAAGTATGATTAAAATCGCATCCACGGGATAAACATTTCCTTGAACGCATACACGATTCAATACATTTCGTATATATAGAATAATTTCCTCCTGGTAGAACGACGATATAAATATCCGGTCCTAGTCTAAACCTGGCCAGACTCTCGGAATCACATTTTCCGATTCGACATGCGATAAACATTTCGCATTCAAGACTCGGTCAATCCTAGATGCCGAGTACCCCAAATTCGGTCGACATTCACGAAAGAGGCGGAAAAGAGCACAAGCATCATAACAAGCGGTACACTACATGCAATGATACCACCTCGCAAGTATACAACATTTGACGGCCGGGTCGATCAACGCAAAGCGTTCGCCTCCCAACAACGTCGCCATATGCCCACTAACACATGCAATCAAGCAGTAAGGATACACTCCCCATTCCGACATTCCAGCCTTACGAACGTGGAGGTAGCCAAGGGAATGAGAGTACAAAGCACATAGAATTTAGTGCTCAAACCGTAACATTTGTAAAACCGACTCAAGTGGGACATATAAAAAACCGCCACAAAACATGCGATACAAGCGAATGGAATATCATTTATTCAAAACATTAATATTTGAAGCTATTACGTAAATTTATACGTTAAACGAACCATGCGAACTATTATAAATTAAGATTTAAAGTAAATAATTTAGAGTCAAACCCGGAAGTCAACAAAAGTCAAAGTCAAAGTCAAACCCGAGATCCGAGACCCAAGCCCGACAATTGGAGTGGGCTACGAACAAAACATCAATGCAAGAAGACTAAGTCCAAAGAGTCAAGGAAAGTCAAGGTGGGAACTAGAATTCAAATGTTCAACTTTGGAAAAACTGGCAGCATGAAACGCTGCCAGCGCCAAGCAACGCTGTCAGCGTCCCACGACGCTGCCAGCGTCCTGGTCTCAGGCACGCGATCCTCATTTCTCCGACTTGTCATCAACATACAACCATCATCAATTATCATCACAAACCATCAATTCTCATACCAATTATCAACTAACAACAACCATCATCAATAACACAATTCCTATGATTACTAACCTTATTCTAAATACGATTTCTAACATAGAAAACACATTAAAACACGTAAATGATATCGAGTAACCCTTCACCGTTACCTTTTTGCGTCTTCAATCCGCGTCGATGTCCTCTTCTATCAAGAAGTAATCTTTGTCGGGGTCTTGGAGGTCACCACCTACAATTAGATAATAAAAGATGAATATAATTCAACTTTGAGAAAGACGGATAAATTGAAAAGCGAGAAAGACGGTAATTTTATTACCAATACGGATAGAGGACGATGAGAGGGAAAGAATAAGACGAACTTAGGTGAATTTGAGCGAGTAACGAATGAGTAGCGATGATTTAGAGCTTGATCAAATATGGAGGCTAGGGTTTTTGGGGTTTACTTGGAGTGGAAGAAGGAGATGTTGAATGAGGGAGCTTAGGTTTAAGGGAGTATATGAAGGAGTAAGTGGAAAACATAAGGGAAAAAGCCCATAACGTCTTAAGACGTAACTTACTCGAAATCTCGCGTAAAGTCCAAATACGAACTCGGAAATTCTAAACTAGACATGGGAAATTTAATTCTAAACTAAAACTAAATTTCGCTGAAAAGTATCCGTAAAATATTTTTACTATAAAAAAAATAGGGTACATTTGCGGGTTTTACACATCAGGAATTGTCTACCCACGTTGGGTACAAACATCTTCAGGCCACTCGAGGAGTAGTTACTGTAAATGCGTGGCCACGCTCGGAAAAGGATTTATGGTAGATTTTCCGGTCAGACAGTTACTCTCCATATCGAGAAACCCACTCTAGATATAACCAATAGCAAGTGCGACCTGAAAGACACCTTGCGTTGAGTGGAAGATGTGATAAAGAGACAAGAGAATTGGTGACGCATACTTGTGTCAGACAAGTGGGACATTGTTGGAGTATGTGTCCTTCACAGTAGTGCGCCACATAATAAATCTCATTAAGAAATATAATAGGGATAATTATTGAATATATATAAATATATGATTAGTCAGTTGATTAACGTAAATCAATAACGGTTGGTTGACTAGAGTTTGACGTTATTGCATTATGACGGCGGTGATGAACTGATCCCTTTCGGTCACACCTATAGGATGAAACCCTAATAGTAACTAATTATTAGTATATGATACAGTTGATTAGTAATTAATCGTTAATTGACTAATAAATTCGATTAAGTTTATTTTTCAATTAAGTTTATTTTTCAATTATGCGATAATTGACTAATAAATTCGATTAAGTTTATTTTTCAATTATACGATAATTGACTAATAAATTTATATCTTATTTTAATATGATTAAATAAGATCTAGTTTAGTAATTAATTGTTAATTTACTAAATTAGTAAAGGTTTTATATATATTTATTTGGGGTAAAGGTAATTAGTTAATTATATTTACAAGGAGTTGTAAATTAAACTAACTAGACATTGCGGGGCCCATTATATATTGATATAATGGTAGAATATCACTTAAAAGTTAAGTATATATTATTTATTAATTTGTGTCATATAATTGTTATATGATCAAATTAACACTTAATTATACAAGATAATTAAGCATATGATTAATAAGTCTTTGTGAGACAAATATCAAAAATCAAAATGGACCATTGTGAGCCATCATGGCCAGTCATGGCATGTGAAGAAGGGAATGATTATTGTTCTTTTCTATTTTATACAATACTCCATTTGATTGTGACATAACCTTCATGCTTTAATCATTCTCACATTACCTACACTCACCTTATTTGCATGAGAATAAATTATCAAAATAAGAGGCCACATTGGGCTTGGTAGTGCCGGCCAAAGTGCCTATAAAATGGGCAATAGTTGTTTATTTTTCTATTACTTCATTTTGTGTTTTATTCTTACATCTCTCTAAAATCTCATCCTCTCTCGAAACTCTCAACAAACTAATATTTACTAAGTATTACTAGTGTAGTAATATATTCTAATATTAGTAGTTTTATATCTTTACTTATTATCTAGTTAATAATAAGTTTGGATATTTGGTTACCATCTTGGGTGCAACTTGGAGGAGATCTTCTAGTTTGAAGATTGGGTTTTGAAGGATCATTCTAAGTTTGGTAGAAATTCATCTAAGACAATAATTTGTTATTGCTCTTATTTTCATCAACAATGTAAGGAAATTTCTACTTCTCTTTATTATGCCTTTATATTTGCATGCATGTTATATAGATCTTTAAACACTAAATTAACTTGTAATTTGGTCACTAATTAGAAGAGTCTAATTAGGGTTTATGGACTTTCATGGGTCTGTGTGTGTCTCGGCCATTGGGCCTCTTTTGAGGATTATATTTTCTTTAATTCGTTAATTATTGCAATTGAAATCAATTATTGTTGTATTATTTATTGTAATTAATTCGTCTCATATAATTTATTTAATTAACGGTCCGAATGTCCTTTATTTAATTGAGTTAAATGATTTTCAAAACCTTTGCTTTAGCTAGTTAAATCGTGGCATATAACTAATAAAATCGAAGTGAGTGTATGTAATAATGAGAAGGTTAAGGACGAAGTCCATGAGAGTCATAAACTTCCCATGGGCACGACTTTTGATGTTTTGAATGGGCAGGTGTGTTGTTCAGTCTTAGTCAATTGTACATAGATCAACTTGTATCTATTTTCAATTGTTTGCTCATCGAGTCAACAAGAATCATCCGGGTTGAAATAGATTAGTTCCCCGCTCGCTCTCCTTCCCCTTTAAGCCATGTTTGTGAATGTTTGCTAGAATAACATACATCTAATGAATCCACATGCTAAATCAATTGAACAAAGTAGTTTAGATGCATTAAATGACTTCTAGCAAAGTTCACATTTTAGGGTTTCAAATGTTGTTTGCATTTGCATAAACAATCATAGTTTAACTCGAATAAGCCATCATCATCCGTACTATAGGCCATTATTGCAACGGCAGGGGTTAGATGTCTTATTAATAAGCTTCCTAACATGTACCCTCACAAGAATCCTTTTCTCTAAATGGTTTGCAAGTTCTTAAAACTTGGTGGCGACTCTTACCCCGCGTGGATAAAAATAAGTTTTCCCCCATCCACATTTTGGCGACTCCGCTTGGGACGTGTAACTTGAAAAGGATAATAATGGCTACGTTGAGTAAAATTATGATTGTTCCGATTTCATGCATAAAGCCCTTCGAGGCTTTAGGATTAGGCCACCTCACCCATTGGATCGATTCCCTTGGTTAGGAGGTGATGCCACTATGCCATACGTTGCTCAATGCTCGTATAAAGTTGATATTGTTGAGGTCTTCAGGTACGATTTTCTTCCATTTGCACATTGCTTTTGGGTGGGGTCGACCTTTTTGACAAAACGATTTCATTGGCATAGACCCCATTAGAGACTGGTTTGGGCAAATAAGTTAAGGAAGTAGCGACCCAGAATTAGAAAAGTTTAGACTTGTGCACGATTAAAATGTGAATGCTAAGGTGCTATGTGTAATTCTCATGTCATTTTCGAAAACTCTATGTCTATTTTGCAAAATCGACTTTCAAACTAGCCACTTTTGGAAAAAAGAATGTTTTTAACGAGAAACGTTGTTGAAATAAGACTAGAATTTTGACCCAAATGAGTCTTTTATAACTGGCATGCTGCCCATTTAAAATATCATTTCGAAAACATCCATCGTTTTTTTTATCTATTTCAATGTAACTTTACCAAGCATATAATACGTCTGGAGTCGAGTATAGTCGTTCCAAGTGGACCGTGTTTTTACCTAGAACACGACCTATTTGGTTCACCCACGCCACCTCTTGGGTCTGTAACACCCCCATAATCCGTTATATTTAAAAATAGAGTTTTCATGTAAAATTCGGAATATGGATGTGTCACATTTGAACCAATTGTAGTAGAAGTATTTAAATCATGTAATTCAAAAGGGTAAATGTCCATGTGAATTAAAAACCAAAGAGAAAAAAAATCCGATTACAACCAAATCCAAATGTTTGCGGAAGCGAATAAGTTTGATGATGCAAAATAAAGATAATTGTCTAAACATTGGTTTCCAATAAAAACAATAACGCGCGCGCTCTCCCATGGTTCCCACGTCCTAGTTCCTTGGATTACCTGTCACACGATCTGCTCTCACAATAGTGGTCATAGCAGTTCCAATTAAGGACAAAAACAAAAGAGGGTCAACAATAACGTTGAGTAAGGTAAACAATCCAAAAAAATAAATAAGAGTTTTACTTAAAATTTAGAATTCATAAGAAAGTAGAATATCATTGAGAAGTTCAAGTTTCTAAATAAGGAAATCCGATCCAAAATAGTTAGTCCTTCCAAATCTTAAAACACTTTCCTTCGAAGAAAACATTTCTTCACTTTCTTTAGTAAGTAATGGATAGAGGCCGTATGGAGAGGATTCCCTCGCCCTAGTCCGGATAAGACGGGGTTCACCAAACCATGTACAATAACTGTCCAAAAATCCCGAGTGTGCACACCCCTCCAAGGGCCAACCCCAAGGAGGAAGATAAGAGGACGGGGTCTCGATCAACTAACCCCCACCAAAAGCTCTGTATAGGAGGTCCCCTTTTATTATTTGGGAACAACCTACCCCTCTACCAAAACCGTTCAAACCAAAAATCAAAACCCTTTCCAAACAATTAAATCCATTTCTTGAGATTAACCATCTCCATAACTTGTACAAAAGATCAAACGGTTTTGGTTTTCAAACTCTTAAAAGTTAAGAGTCCTTTATTATATTTCAACACTTCAAAGGATGGAATAACATCAATTATTTTTCAATATTTCATCACAATAATCCAAACTTATAATAACAACCATTATAAACATTATACATAATATAACATTTGAAACAATACTCAATAGTTCAAGAAAAGTGTATGGACAAGCGTTTCCCTTACCTTATGAGCTGGTCTAGAAGTTTAAAGTGCTTCATCTACAAATCCCGAGTCTACAATATACATAAAGTACTCGTTACTAAATTATTCAAGTCGGTCCTTAACTAGTTCAAATGGTTTTATGTGTTTTACTCGGTTTTTGGTATGTTTCCATTTTGAACGTTTTGTTCCGAGTTTTATTTTTAAGAAAGCAAACTAAGTTCATGGTCAGAATATTAAAGGGTATTTTATCAAGTTGGTGCTTTAAGTTTAACAAGTTATAGCTTATACAGTTGGTTTATACAAGTTCATTATCTCATACATACTTTACGGTTTTACAGATTCTGAACAGTGACTTCAAAACGTCATAACTCCTTCATTACTTAACTTTTTGGGTAATACCAGTTAAGTTGGATTCTTTAAGATGTCCTACAACTTTAAGTGTCAAATACTAACAGTCCAAAAACGACAGGCCTCTGAAATTTCTGTTTAGTAAAACGTGACGGTTTCCGAGTCACAGAACGTTTTGGGCTGGTTCGGGTGTTTAAATAGTCTAAATATCGGTTTTCAAAAGGCCAACATGAATGTCTCTCATTAAAGTTTATCATAGTCAAATATCAAGAATTTATCTTTAGTATAACTTTATTTACTAGCGGTCTATTCGAAAATGGTAGATTCTCAACTATCAATCTAAAGAACAATATTTTATCAGATTTCCAGATTGTCATTTTGTGTTGAAAAAATCATATAAAATCAAATACCCAATATTCTTGGACGAAACCAACTCCAATAGGTCTAGTATTTAGTCTACCAACTTTTATGTCTATACAATGTTAGCCAAAAATAGGTTTAAGATGTACTATTGGTCGGATCTTTAACTAGTGGTCAGAATATGAGTCACAAAATTTTTTTGAGTAGATTAAAAATATTATAAATTCAAATGAGTTGATTCCAGGGCCTAATATACTCTATATTCATTTAATTTCATTGTGGTAAAATTGTTTGTCCTCATTAATCCATTAAGTTACTTTTTAAGACACAAACATTGGGACTAGCAGATTTGATTGTCCAGAATCATGTTCTTTTTGTATGATTTTTCATTTGCAAACGACTCAAGGGATTATGACAAACTTTTGTACACTTATTATAGATAAGAAGACCTACAACACATATTGTTTTCATAGCAATAACACAAGTCTAAGTTGGATTTTTATTCTGTTAATTATCAACCTTCGTATTTGACACTTTGATGATTGTTATGTGTATAGGTTCTTGCATGCATGTATGAAGACTCTTATAGTTCGTTTAAGGGTTTGTTTTACTCAATATTAAGTGTTGAATGAGAATGAAATGCTAAGAGTTTAGTATTTTAGTCCTTATAAGGTGAAGATCTTAGTGTATAGGCAAGATCCTCCTCCTAGCTTCTCCTTCTTCTTCTTCTTCTTCTTCTTCTTCTTCTTCTTCTTCTTCTTCTCTCTATCTCTCTTCTTTATTTATTTTTTTGTGTTGATAGTGTTTGAGTGAGCTAATAATTCTGGTGGGAGCTTGAGTTATAGGGTTTATTGAGTGTTGGAGTGGAGGTTTTGGAAAGACAAAAAGAAGGGTATGGGGAAGGGGATAGAGGGAATCCAAGGAGACAAAAGAGAGCATGCTTCAACATGTTATTGGCTCATGCATGTAGGGTGGCTATAGGGTGGTTATTAGGTATCTAGACTAGATGTGGTTAGGATTTTGTTTAGTGTTGTGTCGGGTTTCCGCGACACGGAAAACGAAGCGTGACGATATATTTTGAGACTCCTTATATCGACACTAGGGTTAAATGTAAGTATGTATATATATATATATATATATAATGCTCTTCTCTTATTAAAATAAATTTGAGGAATATGTTTTATTATAAATTCTTTTACCGTTTAACGATGATAGCGTTATTAGATTATCGTCTCAAAGTCGGATTAAATTCTAGGTTACGTGACAGTTGTACCACTGCTAATTTCCCATTTTAGTTCTTATTATTTTATTCTTTATAATACTTTATTATTATTATTTTTAAATTTCCCTTTTTATTTTATTTGATGATTTTACGGGTATTACAATCTACCCTCCTTAAAGACAAACTTCGTCCTCGAAGTTTAAAACTACCCTCAACAATTGCAGCTAACTCTATTATCAACAGCAATTAGTGAACCAACATTCCTAGCTATGCAAGGATAAATGTAAGTATTACATCCTACCTCCCTTAGGGGACGTTACGTCCTTGTAACTAGATAGTTACCTTAAATAGCTCTGGGTATTTCAGTTTCATGGCCTCCTCGGCTTCCCAAGTGGCTTCCTCGGTGTCATGGTTCGACCATAGCACCTTGATTATACGGGTCTCTCCATTTCGGGTTTTTCGAACTTTACTATCCAAGATTTTTACGGGTCGCTCTTCATAAGATAGCGAGTCATCGAGTTTTAGTACCTCGGGTTCTAAAACGTGCGTCGGGTCGCTCAAGTACTTACGGAGCTGGGAAACATGGAAAACGTTGTGGACTTGGTCCAATGATGGTGGTAACGCCAGACGATAGGCTACCTCTCCAACACGCTCCAATATCTCGTATGGACCTATGTATTTGGGGCTCAACTTTCCTTTCTTACCAAATCGCATTACTCCTCTCATTGGTGACACTCGTAACAAGACTTTATCTCAAACTTCAAACTCGATGCTTCTTCGGTGAAGGTCCGCATAACTCTTTTGCCTGTCTTGGGCTGCCTTCATCTTTTGTTGTATCACTTGGACTTGTTGGATCATTTCTTGAATCATCTGCGGTCCAAGTACAACACTATCTGTGAGGTCGTTCCAACATACAGGGCTCCTACATTTCCTTCCGTATAGGGCTTCAAATGGTGCCATCTTGATACTAGCATGGTAACTGTTGTTGTATGAAAATTCAATTAGGTCTAGCATGTCCTCTCATGAACCTTTGAATTCTAGAGCGCAAGCTCTAAGCATGTCTTCCAGAGTCTGGATTGTTCTCTCAGTTTGACCGTCGGTTGCGGGGTGAAATGCGGTACTCATCTTTAGCTTGGTCCCTAAAGACTCTTGTAGTTCTTGCCATAATCGGGAAATGAATCTCGAATCTCTATCTGAAATGATACTATTTGGAACTTCGTGTAACTTTAGCACGTGTCTCCTGTAAGCCATGGCGAGTTCTTTCTTGTTCCAGGTATCCTTCATTGGTATAAAGTGTGCAGACTTCGTCAATCGATCCACAATTACCCAAATCATGTTGTTCCCTTTCTTGGTCCTTGGCAAGGAGGTGATGAAATCCATTGAGATCGAGTCCCACTTCCACTCTGGGATGTCCAAAGGCTGTAGTAACCCTTGGGGTCTTCTATGCTCGATTTTCACCTTTTGGCAAGTCAAAAATCGTGATACGAATTCTGCTACTTCTCTCTTCATATTCGGCCACCAGAAGGTCTTTTTAAGGTCTTTGTATAACTTGTCTCCTCCCGGATGCACTGAATAGGGTGTAGCGTGTGCCTCCTCCATGATTTTCTTCTTTAGCTTGGAGTCTTGAGGTACACACCATCTTGCTTTGTAGCGAATGCTCCCATCCTTCTCGATGTTGAAACCTTCTCCATTCGGGGTCCCAATCTTTGCTTTCTTTGCTTCAATCACTTCATCTCCAGCTTGTTTCACATGGATCTCATCGTATAGGTCGGGTGATAGGGTGAAGTCGTTCATGTCGTCACCTTTAGAGATGACGTTGATGCCCATGTTCTGGATCTCCTCTCTTAGCTTCATTCGTGAAATAGCTTCACATAGCGAGTGCACACACTTTCGGCTGAGAGCATCAGCCACTACATTTGCTTTTCCTTCGTGGTATTGGATCTCCATGTCATAATCTTTGATCAACTCTAACCACCTTCTTTGTCTCATGTTTAGCTCCTTTTGAGTGAATATATACTTTAGGCTCTTGTGGTCGGAAAAGATCTTGAAGGTGACTCCATAAAGATAATGACGCCATATCTTGAAGGCAAAGACAACGGCGGCTAATTCCAGGTCATGAGTCGGGTAATTAACCTCATGTGGCTTTAGTTGTCGGGATGCATAAGCAATGACTCAGCGATTTTGCATTAGCACACATCCTAGACCGTTCTTGGATGCGTTGGTATACACCTCAAAATTTTCATTTCCATTTGGTAGTGCTAGCACTAGGGCGGTTGTTAATCGCTCCTTGAGAGTCTGGAATGATTTCTCGCAGTTGTCATCCCATTGAAACTTGTTTGCCTTCTTCATCAACGAAGTCATCGGTCGGGCGATCTTGGAGAAATCTTTTACAAAACGCCTGTAGTATCCAGCTAGACCCAAGAAGCTACGGATCTCGGTGACATTCTTCGGAGTCGGCCAATTGGATACGGCTTCCACTTTGCTTGGTTCAACTGAAACTCCGTCTCCTGAGATAACGTGTCCTAGAAAAGAGACTTTTTCTAGCCAAAACTCGCATTTCGACAATTTAGCATACAATTGGTTGTCCCTCAAGGTTTGAAGAACTAGCCTCAAGTGCTCCTCGTGGTCCTCCTTATTCTTCGAGTATACTAAGATATCATCGATGAAGACTACTAAGAACTTATCCAGGAATGGTCGGAATACTCGATTCATCAGGTCCATGAACACGGCAGGTGCATTTGTAAGACCAAACGGCATTACGGTGAACTCATAGTGACCATATCTAGTTCGAAAGGCGGTTTTTGGTACATCTCCTCCAGCTATCCTTAATTGATGGTATCCGGATCTGAGGTCTATTTTCGAGAATACTCCTGCTCCACGCAACTGGTCGAATAGGTCATCAATTCGGGGTAAGGGATATCGGTTTTTCACCGTCACATTATTCAATTCGCGGTAGTCAATGCACAACCTCAAACTTCCATCCTTCTTCTTCACAAACAGAATCGGGGCTCCCCATGGTGATACACTTGGGCGAATGTAACCCTTGTCAAGAAGCTCTTCTAATTGGGTCTTTAATTCGGCTAGCTCTTTTGGTGCCATCCTATAGGGTGCTTTGGAGATTGGGCCAGTGCCCAGAACAAGGTCGATTTGGAATTCTACTTCCCTTTGCGGGGGCATGCCGGGAATGTCTTCAGGAAAGACGTCCTAAAACTCCCGTACTACCTCCACATCTTCGACTCTCGGACCCTCGATGGACACATCATGAACGTGACACAATATGAATGGGAATCCTCTCCTCATGTATGATTTTAAGGTAAGGACAAATATTAATTTTACTTTGGGTTTGACTACCACTCCTTTGTAAAAAATTCGGACTCCTTTGGGTCCTCTCAGTGAAACTTTTTGTTGCCAACAATCAATCTTAGCTTTATGTTTATTCAACCAATCCATTCCTAATATCACATCAAAATTTCCTAAGGGAAACTCGACTAGGTCAACAAGAAAATTGGTCCCCACTATTGTTATGGACACATCCTTAAAGATTTTTGAACATTTCACAACTTCTCCTGATGGTTGCATGAACTTGCTTTCCATCATTTCACTTTGATTAAGCCCAAGGGTTGGTGCAAAAGAACTGGCTATGAACGAATGAGATGCTCCAGAATCAAATAGAACATAAGAGGGTTTAGAATTAATTAGAAATGTACCAGTGATGACGTTCTCGGTCCTTTCAGCTTCATCACGGCCAATGGCGAAGAGTCTCCCAGTTCGGTTCCCATTTCCTCTCTGAACGGTGCTAGTTGATGCAGCTTGATTGTTACCTCCATTGATCGGGGCTCTACTGACGCCTTGATTGTTGGGGTTTCCTTGGGGTCGGGTGACAGGTTGAGCGCAGTTAGAATTTGCATAACTCCATGTGGTCCTTGCAGGCATTCCTCCATGGCGAGTTTGGTTCCCTTGCTGAGATTGCCGTTCCTTGGTGTAGCACTCATAAGCTCGGTGTCCCATTTTGTTGCAGAAGTTGCAGCGAACGGGATTGCCATTGCAATCTTTCCCGGGGTGATCTTGGCGACATTGTTTGCAGAAATAGCGCCTCACGGACTGCCTTCCTTGAGAGTTTGTGCTTAGGGGTTTTCCAAGGTTCCCAAAAGATTTGGGTCTGGGCGGCAAGTTAGTGAAGTTCCCTCTCTTAGGGAATCCTTGGCCTGCATCAGACTGGGTGCCTTTTCGCTTTTCTCCTATCACAGCTTTCTTTTCCTCCATGACCCTTTCAATGTTGCTGGCTCGACAGTAAACCGCGGCTAGTGTGGCAAACTCTTGTCCTCCTAGTCGGTCCCTAATGCTAAGCTCAAGGTTCCGCTAAAACTTGTCGGCTTTGGAAGCTTCATCAGGAACTAGGTTTGTCGCAAAGCGAGACATCTCTTGGAACTTTTGATAATACTCTTGAACCGTCATTGTGTTGGAGTAAGTGTCCTCCACAATAGTGCATTTATATAATAAATCTCATTTTGGAATATTAGTGGGATGACTAGTATTTTGATACTCCACGTCAGTTGATTAACGTAAATCAATAACGGTCAGCTGACTAGAGTTAGACGTTATTGTCGTATGACGGCGGTAATCAACTGACCCCTTTCGGTCACACCTATAGGATGAGACCCAAACAGAAATCTAATTATTTGTATACAATAAATATTAATTAGTACTTTATATATATATATATTTGATATATGTTTAGTTACGAGAGTTATTTATTGGAAATTGAGTTACGAACTCATTCCGGATAAGTTTATTAGTAAATTATACGATAATTGACTAAATAAATTTTACGTCTTATTTTAATACGATTGAATAAGATTTAATTTAATGATTAATAGTTAATTCATTAAATTAGTTGAGGTTATGCATATACTTTGAGGTAGAGGTGATTAGTTAATTATATTTACAAGGAGTTGTAAAATAAACTAACTAGGCATTGTGGGACCCATTATATATTGATATAATGATAAAATATCACTTAAAAGTTAAGTGTATATTATTTATTAATTTGAGTCATATAATTGTTATATGATCAAATTAACCCTTAATTATACAAGATAATTAAGCATATGATTATAAGTATTTGTGGGACAAATATCAAAAATAAAATGGACCACATGACACTAGTGGGGGCCGAAATTTTGGTAGTGTATAACATGATGATTGTTGTTTCTTGTATTACACTACAACATGTGATCATGTCATGTTTATGACACATGATCATGGTCTTATTCACTACTACACTCAAAGTAATTGCATGAGATTATTTTAAGCAAATTAAGAAGCCTCTAAGGCTTGGATGGCCGGACCATGTGTCCTTTATATAGACAAAATTGTTGTTCATTTCTATATACAAGTTCATTCTTATTTGCATGCTTATCTCACTAAAAATTCTCATCTCTCTAAAACCTCTCAAACACTAATATTTTCCTATTACTAGAGTAGTAATAAAATCTAATATTAGTTCATCTTATCACTTGTGTTTTCTAGTCAAAAACTAAGTGATTAGTTTGGGTTCTCTCTTGGGTGCATCTTAAAGGAGGTCTTCTAATTTGAAGATTAAAAGGAGGATCATCTATTTCTTTCTAGCACAAGATCAACAAGAAAGGTGTTTCTTGTTGTGCCCATAAAAACCGAAATTTCCAAATGTAAGGAAATTTCTTCTTATTTTTTATTATGCATTTTAATTTGCATGCATGTTACATAGATCTTTATTAAACACTAAATTAACAAGTAATTTAGTAACTAATTAGAGGAGTCTAATTAGGGTCTATGAACAATCATGTGGTATCAGAGCTAGCTTGTAGCATGCATGTTGATTTTAAGCATTAAAATCGGGTTATACGATAACTTGAGTAAAAATCGAAAATTTATGTTAAAAATGGTTTTCACGAAATTTTCTGATTTTCATGCATACCTACTGACCTCAAAATGTTTGTGGTCAAATTTGGTGAATTTACGAATTAATTTGCTATTTATTATGTTTTATGGCCTTTATAACCGTGTTAACATGCGGTTTTATGTTAAAAGTTAACTAAATATAGTTTCATGTTGAATCTGGCCTCAAATTTTTAATATGATCTCACATGCATGGTGTAAATATTGTATGTAATTTTTCGTGACATTTGGTCATGTATTGCATGGTTATTGATTTTTATTGGATAAAAATCGATTTAAAGGAGTTATTTTGTTCTTAAAATTGAAACGAGACTTTCTGGAGTTCAAAATTTTTTGTACATTTTAAAATATTATTTATATCATCCTGGTAAAATTTGAAATTTTTTTTCATCATTTTACTATTTTAGTTGGTTTTTATTTGATAAAAACCGATTCTTATAAAGCTATTTGTTCATAAAATCATTTCAAATTTTTGGGCAAATGTTTTTTGTTCTTGAGGTTCCTGGAAGTGTTCCAGTATGTACAAATATTTTTTGTTTCAATTTTAATGATTTTTCATTTTATTTTGGGTTTAATTCATAAAAGTTATGATTAAACCTCTTTAAATAGCAAATGCGATCAAATCAAACTAATTAAATTCAAATGAAATTATTAGGGACTAATTTTGAGTTCTAAATCCGTTTAGATATTTAGTTTGAGCTTAAATACGATTTAAGTGTTGATTATTGATTTTTTAGTAGATAAAAATCGATAAAAATCGTAAAAATCGAGCTAGAATGAACATGACAAGTGTTGAGGGTGATTTCGGCATGCTTTTACATATTTTTATTTATGTTGTTGAATGAATGAATGTCATTTATTTATTTTATTGCAAGTTGTACCTAGTATGGCCTAGATTATTTTTAATCGGTATTACCCGTAATGTAAGGGAATACCGATTCGGTTGTAATTTATTGCGATTTCGTATCGCCGTTTTGTAATAATTAATAATTTCATTTTATAGATCAAATGTATAATAGGAATTTGCTATGTATTCATTTGTATTTTTGTAATTATTTATTGTGAAGACGGTGATTCCCAAAGTCGGTGTTCCAAAAGACGGTGCCATATTGGAAGGCGTTCCAAGAAGAGGCAAGGGACCAAGGAGTTGGTTTCCGATTTGTAATCATCTAGTTAATTAGATTAGCTAGGTGGCCATACTAGGATTTAATTTGATTGCTTGCTTTATTTTTCCGCACATGCCAAAATCACCAACATGCATTTTATTTATCGATTGTCAATTCAACGTTATTCAAAATTCACCGACTTAGTTCACTTATAGGGAATTAATAACTAAAATTGGCAAGACCTCTCACATAACTTAAAAAAGGAATTGAGATTTAGCCTTACCAATTGAAGCACCTATGAATCCCGTGTTCATTAGGACAACCACAACGTGGACCTTTTTACCTCGGGTAAGTAGGGTGATACGATCACACGCCTAAATTGGGTTGGACTCAACAAGATAAGCGTTATCTTGGGACTAGGAGATGGGTTTAGTTGAAATCCGTCGACCGAGAGTTCTAGGAGTAGAATTAGTCAAAAGTTGACTTACCGTCTTTTACATAAAAGTTGCATAACATGTTCTTTTGTCTAAAATGCGGGTCTCGGAATCGCTTATATAATTTCGTGAGGGGTCATTATATGAGTGACTTGTTTAAATTGGTTATACAAGTAAAATTGATTAAAACAATGAATGTTAATATTTCCTAATTTTGTTGTAGTTATTCATAATTCGCAATGGCAAACAATAACAACACCGTTCAACTAGGAAAAGACTCATGGCTAAGGTCCGTTATGGACAAATGCATCTTAAAAGACGATGGAACTAATTTCGTCGAGTGGGAGCAAACGATCAAGGGTGCGGCGTTATCGGATAACGTTTTGCGCTACTTGACCGAGGCACCTCCCAATGAACCCGGCCCAAGAGCCACTAATGCGGCCAAAGCCGCCTATGAGGAATACCTTAAGGTAGCAAACGACGTCAAGATGGTCTTGATTTGGTCGATGTCCTCAAGCCTTAAGCAACAATACATCACCCTTGGAGCATATGAGATATTCTCTAGGGTGACATTGGCTTTTTCTCAATCACCCGAGATTCGTCACTACAATGCTATGACTCGGCTTTTTGAAGCCAAGCTAGAGAAGGGCCAAAAGGTTGGTCCACATGTGCTTAAGATGGTGGAACATGTTGACACTCTAGATCGTCTAGGGGTCAAAATTCCTAAGAAGCTAGCGGTTGGCCGCATCCTTCACTCACTTCCTCCCAAGTTTGCCCAAACTAGGGCAAACTATAACATGCATGGCATGGATAAGAGCTTTCACGAGCTCCATGCTCTCCTTACCCAAGTCGAAAGGGATATGGAAGTAAGTGGGAGTGAGCAAAAGGATGTTCTTACAATGAGATTGAAGAACTTAAAGCTAGGGGTTCAAAAGGGGAAGGGAAAAGCCAAAGCCCAATTTAAGAAGCAAGGAAAGGGAAAGGTCAAAGCTATTATGAATAGCAATGCCAAGGCTAAGGGTAAGAAGCACGCCGAAGCCGAATGCTTTTATTGTAAAGGCAAGGGACATTGGAAACGCAATTGTCCCAAGTATTTGAAGGATAAGAAGGATGGATGTGGGACACCGTCAGGTATAATCCTCTCTTCTCTCTATATGATAGATATTAACTATGCTTGCACTTCCACTTGGGTATTTGATACTGGATGTGGTTCTCACCTTTGTAATCACTTGCAGGGGCTGAAGGACATGCGAGCACTAGCCAAGGGTGATGTGGACCTACGAATGGGGAATGGAGCAAGAGTTGCCGCCGTCTCCGTAGGAACTTATGTACTAACCTTAGCTAGTGGTCTTGAGTTGTATTTAAATAATTGTTATTTTGTACCCTCCTTGACTAAGAACATTATCTCCATTTCCGTACTTGATGCGGAGGGTTTCTCTTTTGTAATCAAGAACAATAGTTGTTCGTTTTCTTTTAATGATGTGTTTTATGGTAAAGCCATCTCTATTGGAGGCATTTATGTTCTTGATAATGTTAATGAAATATATCATATCGAAAGCAAGAAGCTCAAATTAGGTGAACCTAATCAATCATACCTTTGGCATTGTCGTTTAGGTCATATAAACGAACGACGCATAAAGAGACTTGTTTCAACGAAACTTCTCAAACCATTTGATTACGAATCTTATGGTGAATGCGAATCTTGTCTTTTGGGCAAGATGACTCGTGCTCCTTTTACGGGAAAAGGGACACGAGCAAGTGAAGTATTAGGCCTTGTACATACCGATGTATGTGGCCCAATGACTCTCCAAGCTAGAGGTGGTTACAAGTACTTCATTACTTTTACCGACGATTTAAGTAGATATGGATACGTCTACTTAATGAGGCATAAGAGTGAAGCCTTTGAAAAGTTCAAAGAGTTTCAACATGAAGTGGAAAACCAATTGAATAAGAAGATAAAAACCCTACGATCCGATCGTGGTGGTGAATATCTAAATTATGAATTTGATTCACACCTAAAAGATTGCGGTATAGTATCACAATGGACTCCTCCTGGAACACCTCAATTAAATGGTGTGTCTGAAAGGAGAAACCGAACTTTATTAGATATGGTTCGGTCGATGATGAGTCTTACAGAGCTTCCTGACTCGTTTTGGGGATTTGCCATCTTAACCGCAATATTTTCACTAAATCGTAGCCCGACTAAAGCAGCCAATAAAACTCCATATGAGATATGGAAAGGAAAGGTTCCTTATTTGTCGTTTATGAAAATTTGGGGTTGCGAGGCGTTTGTTCATGAGAAGTCTAATGACAAGCTCGCACCCAGATCCGACAAATGTTATTTTGTAGGATATCCTAAGGAGACTCGTGGATATTACTTCTACAACCGTCATGAGGACAAAGTGTTTGTGTCTCGTGATGCTGTCTTTCTAGAAAGCGATTTCGTTTCTAAAAGGCAGAGTGGGAGAAAATTCGAACTTGACGAAGTTCGAGAGCCACAAACCGAAAATGAAGTGGAGGAAAACGTTCCCTCCTCGTCTGAAACGGTTATTGTCCCTAGAAGGTCAGGTAGAATTAGGTTTCAACCTGATCGTTACCTCGGATGTATCGAGGGAGATGGTGATTTATTACTTTTTGAAAGTGATGAACCCACAACCTACAAGTCGGCCGTTTCTAGTCCCAACTCCACGCATTGGCTTAAGGCCATGCAATCCGAAATGGATTCTATGTACGAAAATCAAGTATGGGACTTGGTAGACTTACCTGAGAAGGTGCGACCTCGTCAGTGCAAGTGGATCTACAAGATCAAGAATGGCATAGATGGACATATTGATGTCTACAAAGCTAGATTGGTGGCAAAAGGCTTCACTCAAGTTCATGGTTTACACTATGACAAAACTTTTGCCCCAGTCGCTATGCTTCGATCCATTAGGATTCTCTTAGCGGTTGCCGCATTTTATAACTATGAAATTTGGCAAATGGATGTCAAAACCGCCTTCTTGAATGGGATTCTAGAAGAGGAAGTGTACAGGACACAACCTGAAGGTTTTGAGGATAAATCCAACCCTAAGAAGGTATGCAAACTTAAGAGATCCATTTATGGTCTTAAGCAAGCATCAAGGAGTTGGAATCATCGCTTCGATCATGTAATTAAACAAAACGGATTCACTCGAAGTGTCGAGGAACCATGTTTATACATGAATTTTAGTGGGAGCAAAGTTACTTTCCTTATCTTGTATGTGGATGACATACTTCTCATTGGGAATGACATACCAATGCTTACTTCTACCAAGGAGTGGCTTGGGAAACATTTCCAGATGAAGGATTTGGGAGAGGCACAACGCATTTTGGGTATCCGGATCTATAGAGATAGATCCAAAAGGATACTAGCGTTAAGTCAAGAAGCTTATATAGATAAGATTCTTGATCGGTTCAAAATGAAAGACTCTAAGAGAGGCTTCCTTCCAATAGGTCATGGTATCACTCTGAGTAAATCCCAGAGTCCTACTGTCACCGAGGATATTGAACGCATGAAGTTGATCCCTTATGCTTCAGCAGTTGGGTCAATCATGTATGCTATGATGTGCACTCGCCCTGACGTCGCCTATGCTTTGAGCATGACGAGTCGTTATCAGCCAATCCAGGTGAGAGTCACTGGATAGCCGTAAAGAACATCCTTAAGTACTTACGAAGGACTAAAGATTCGTTCTTGGTGTTTGGAGGAGAGACTGAGTTACGTGTAAAGGGTTACACGGACGCTAGTTTCCAAACTGATAGGGATGATTTAAAATCCCAATCCGGCTATGTCTTTATGTTGAATGGAGGAGCCGTTTGCTGGAAGAGCTTCAAGCAAAGCGTGACTGCGGATTCTACAACAGAAGCTGAGTACCTCGCGGCATCAGAGGCTGCAAAGGAAGCTGTGTGGATTCGGCAGTTCTTGGAAGGACTAGGAGTAGTCCCTACTGCCACCTATCCCATCACAGAGTTATTGTGAAACAGTGGGCTATCTTTCAAGCAAGGAGCCCAATCCAGTAACAAGTCTCGACATGTCCTTAGGAAATACCATGTAATTCGAGATTAATGGAGGGAAGGAAAATAAGATGTAGTAAGTTTGGGACGACGATAACATCGCTGAATCCTCTAACCAACAACCTCTTACAAAAGGCTAAACAATGACAGTCATGTCGTCTCGATGGGAGTTCATAACGAGTTCCTGAATTCCTCTAGATTATCTGATATGTAATAATTGAAGTTGTAATCAATATTTTGCAATATATGAAATTGCATTCTTTGTTCGAGTTTATATGAGCTCTTTTATTTAGTATTGCCTAAACTTTATTACTTTGTTTTGTCCGAATTGGTTATAAGAGAGGTTGAACTCAATTCACGTGAACATGATGAATTAGTAATTGTCCCTAGTCATTTGCATAAGGTGACGTCTCGCAATGACTAGATTGTAAGTCGATCGATGGTTGGTTCACACCATGGGGTCATGGGGATTGACTGATCGTTACATAGACAGACTGTAGAGACATTCTGTCGGACAGTGACCATGATAGAGTCCCTTATCAAAATTGTTGAAGCCTGGTCGTGGCGGGGATTTCTAATATATTCCTATGAGTCGATTCTTTAGACTGACGACCATTTACCTGAGTCAGTGTAATTTCCGATTGACATTGGTTTTTGTCCTAGGTCGTGCCGTGAAAGGAGGCCGATGGGCATCTACTGGGTCATGGTGATTTGCAATATACAGTGTAAGTTGGGTCAACAGGAATTGTCCACCCACGTTGGGTATTAACATCTTCGGGCCACTCGAGGAGTAGTGACTGGAAATGCGTGGCCACGTTCGGAAGAGATCTATGGTAGATTTTCCGGTCAGACAGTTACTCTCCAGATCGAGAAAACCACTCAATTTTTTTTTCCAATCGCAAGTGCGACCTGAAAGACACCTTGCGTTGAGTGGGAGGATGTGACACAAAAGTGACAAGAGAATCGGTAGCACACAACTTGTCTAGACAAGTGGGAGATATTGTGGGAGTATGAGTCCTCCGCAAAAGTGTGGCTACATGCACAACTTGTATCGGACAAGTGGGAGATTGTTGGAGTAAGTTTCCTCCACAATAGTGCATTTATGTAATAAATCTCATTTTGGAATATTAGTGGGATGACTAGTATTTTGATACTCCACGTCAGTTGATTAACGTAAATCAATAACGGTCAGCTGACTAGAGTTAGACGTTATTGTCGTATGACGGCGGTAATCAACTGACCCCTTTTGGTCACACCTATAGGATGAGACCCAAACAGAAATCTAATTATTTGTATACAATACATATTAATTAGTACTTTATATATAAATTTGATATATGTTTAGTTACGAGAGTTATTTATTGGAAATTGAGTTACGAACTCATTCCGGATAAGTTTATTAGTAAATTATACGATAATTGACTAAATAAATTTTACGTCTTATTTTAATACGATTGAATAAGATTTAATTTAATGATTAATAGTTAATTCATTAAATTAGTTGAGGTTATGCATATAATTTGAGGTAGAGGTGATTAGTTAATTATATGTACAAGGAGTTGTAAAATAAACTAACTAGGCATTGTGGGACCCATTATATATTGATATAATGATAAAATATCACTTATAAGTTAAGTGTATATTATTTATTAATTTGAGTCATATAATTGTTATATGATCAAATTAACCCTTAATTATACAAGATAATTAAGCATATGATTATAAGTATTTGTGGGACAAATATCAAAAATCAAAATGGACCACATGACACTAGTGGGGGCCGAAATTTTGGTAGTGTATAACATGATGATTGTTGTTTCTTGTATTACACTACAACATGTGATCATGTCATGTTTATGACACATGATCATGGTCTTATTCACTACTACACTCAAACTAATTGCATGAGATTATTTTAAGCAAATTAAGAAGCCACTAAGGCTTGGATGGCCGGACCATGTGTCCTTTATATGGACAAAATTGTTGTTCATTTCTTTACAAGTTCATTCTTATTTGCATGCTTATCTCACTAAAAATCCTCATCTCTCTAAAACCTCTCAAACACTAATATTTTCCTATTACTAGAGTAGTAATAAAATCTAATATTAGTTCATCTTATCACTTGTGTTTTCTAGTCAAAAACTAAGTGATTAGTTTGGGTTCTCTCTTGGGTGCATCTTAAAGGAGGTCTTCTAATTTGAAGATTACAAGGAGGATCATCTATTTCTTTCTAGCACAAGATCAACAAGAAAGGTGTTTCTTGTTGTGCCCATATAAACCGAAATTTCCCAATGTAAGGAAATTTCTTCTTACTTTTTATTATGCATTTTAATTTGCATGCATGTTACATAGATCTTTATTAAACACTAAATTAACAAGTAATTTAGTAACTAATTAGAGGAGTCTAATTAGGGTCTATGAACTTTCATTCTACACCCCCTGACTTTTTCGTCCGTGTTTTGCAATATGAGCTGTGTTTTGTGAAACAGACGTCCCCGAACGGGTTTTCGTGCTTGGGGAAGCGTGAATTTCCTCACCGACTCCTCTTTTCTTCATTTCTCACCTAAAAATCACCAAAAAAACATCGTCAAGTCTAGTTAAGTCTAAAAAAACGAGAAATTACGGAAAATAAGGAAAATAAATAAAATTAAATAAAATTAAAATTAAAATAAAATAAAATAAAATGAAAGCATGACGTATGAAGCTTGAGGCGGTTCAAGCTTCCATGCTAACTCCCTCTAGTATCCCAACGATCGCATTCTCATGGTAGACCTTCAAACGATGGCCATTGACTTTGAATTTTTCGCCACTGGTGGTCATCACTTCAACGGAACCAAACTTGTTGACATTTGTGACGGTATATGGACCGGACCACCGCGATCGTAATTTTCCCGGAAATTGCTTGAGGCGGGAATTAAAAAGTAACACCTTATCACTGATTTGAAACTCCTTCTTCAAAATCTTCTTATCATGTCATCTCTTTGTTTTCTCCTTGTAAAGACGGGAGCTCTCATAAGCTTGTAAATGGAACTCATCAAGTGCATTCAATTGTAACATCCGCTTCGCTCCACTCAACTTGGCATCCATGTTGAGCTCCTTGATTGCCCAAAAAGATTTATGTTCTATCTCAACGGGGAGATGGCACGCCTTTCCATAGACCAACCTATATGGTGAAGTACCAATAGGTGTCTTATATGCGGTACGGTAGGCCCACAAGGTATCATCAAGCTTCATGCTCCAATCCTTTCGTGACTTGGAAACAACTTTCTCGAGTATGGACTTGAGCTCACGGTTAGAAACCTCCACTTGGCCACTAGTTTGCGGATGGTAAGCCAAGCCTCTTTTATGATAGACCCCATATTTCTCCAATAAGGTATCAAGTTGTTTCTCACCAAAGTGAGTACCACGATAATTAATGACCGCTCTTGGGACCCCAAACCTCGGAAATGTGATCTTCTTTAATAAGTGAATCACGGCACGGGCATCGTTTGTTGGAGTAGCTATTGCCTCTACCCATTTAGAGACATAACCAACGGGAACTTAAATATACCGATTCCCTTTTGAGGAAGGAAACAGTCCTTGATCACTACAAGAATATATTGTATTAGCGACGGAAATTTTGCGACGGATATGTAATCCGTAGCAAAAATATACTTGCGGCGGATTTTGCGACGGGAATTACTAGTTGCGACGGTTTTGCGACGGATATTTCGTCGCAGCTCATTTTCACATATGGCGCCCAACTTTTCACATGGCGGGAAATTATGCGACGGAATTGCGACGGATTATCCGTCGCAAAATAAGATATTGCGACGGACTTGCGACGGATAGTCCGTCGCAGAGTTAATTAATTGACTGACAAATTGACCAAATGAAGGCGACACGTGTTTTTTCTGCGACGGAATATCCGTCGCAAGATTTTATTTAGCGACGGACTTGCGACGGATAGTCCGTCGCAGAGGTAAGAAATTGACTGACACGTGTTTATATCTGCGACGGACTTGCGACGGAAATTCCGTCGCAGCCACTTTTAAATGACTAAACTCGCGTCTCTTCCCCTTTACCGAAATCATTTCTATTAAACCTAAATCCCCAAATTGACGACGACGACGACGACGACAACGACGACGACAACAACGACGACGGCCACCACAAAGACCACCACGACGACCCACTAAATTCTTCTCTCCTCTCTCTCAGGTCTCTCTCTCTTTCTTCTCTTATTTATGTTTTCATGTGTTTTGTTCCCTCCGGCCACCCACCGGACCACCACCCTCATTTTCCCCTTCCCTTGTCCGCCCTTTCCCCTTCCCCTTTACCCTGCCCCTGGCCGGACCCCGCTGCCACCACCGGACCACCCCCCTCCTTTTCCCCTTCCCTTTCCCTTTCCCTTTCCCTTTTCCCCTGCCCCTGACCAGACCACCCGCTGCCACCCACCGGACCACCCCTCATTCTTTATATATGGAACTATACTTTTGGAAACCATATAGTGATAAACATAGATGTACAAAATTATAAGGTTGGAACTTGGAAGGTAAGTGGCATGTTGAAAGTGGACGATTGATGAGTATTAAAGTTGTGAATATGTTAGTAAGTTACTACCTTTTCCCAAATTTTGATTGAAGACGGATCGACCCGTCTTAAGTTTAAGAAGGATTAAATCCCCCTCATAAAGGGCAAATAAAGTGTAAGTGGGTGATCTCCTCACTTATCTTTGTACTGATGGTTTCGCACCTTTCGGTCAATACGGAAAGTCGTACTCCTGCTGGCCGGTAATGCTCACTCCATACAATTTACCACCCTGGCTATGTATGAAAAGACAGTTTATGTTTCTATCATTACTTATACCCGGTCCGAACAGTCCCACAAAATTTCTTGACGTTTATTTACAACCGTTAATTCGCGAGTTGAAGCAGTTGTGGGAGACAGGGTTGTACACATACGACGTCTCTAGAAAGCAGAACTTTGATCTTAGAGCCGTACTATTATGGACTATCAATGACTTTCCTGCTTACGGCATGTTATCGGGTTGGTCAACTGCTGGTGAACATGCGTGTCCATATTGTATGGAGAAGGAGACTAAGTCGTTTTGGCTTTATAAAAGTAAAAAATGGAGTTGGTTTGATTGTCATAGACAGTTTTTACAACCTGATCATGTTTTCCGCAAAGATAAAGTTAATTTTCGAAAAGGACGAGTTGAGAAAGATTTTGCTGCTACGAGATTAACGGGTGAAGAAGTGTGGGATTGTGTGAAGCATTTTCCCAAAGTTGTGGATGCAAGTAAAGCTGAATTGGACTCGTTAAAAGTTTCTCGAGTTGGGTGGTGGAAACAAAGCATTTTTTGGGAACTTCCTTATTGGAGAACACTATTAATTCGTCATAACCTTGATGTAATGCATATCGAGAAAAACTTTTTCGAGCAACTGATTCACACGGTGATGAATGTGAAAAACAAGACAAAGTTTACCCCACAAGCACAAGAGAACATGTTGACCGTTTGTTCTAAACAGCGAAAAATGGATTCATTCATTTTGAATAAAGAACAAAAGAAGGTGTTGTGTGATTGGATATCCAATTTGAGATTTCCGGATGGTTATGCTTCAGATCTGAGTCGATGTGTTGATAAACACGAGTTGAAACTACATGGATTGAAAAGTCATGATTGTCACGTGTTTATGGAGCGTTTACTTGCAGTGGCTTTAAGGCACCTTCTCCCGAAGAATGAGTGGAATGCTATAACTGAGCTTAGCCAATTTTTCAGAGATTTGTGTACTTCATCGATACAAGTTGAAAAAATAACTACTCTCGAGAACAACATTGCCGAAATCATTTGCAAGTTAGAGAAGATATTTCCACCATGTTTTTTTAACTCAATGGAGCATTTACCAATTCATTTGCCGTATGAACTGAAAATGGGTGGTCCAGTGCAATATAGGTGGATGTATCCTTTTGAGAGGTAATTAATTCCACAATTATCCAATTTTAACTTTAATTATTTCAGTCTATCTTATCCAAGTTTTTTATAGGTTCTTAAATCATTTGAAAAAAAAGATTGGAAATAAAGCGCGTGTTGAAGGTTCTATATGCAACGCGTATTTGCTTGAAGAAATTGCTAATTTCTGTTTCTTTTTTTGAAGAGAACGTGGACACAAAAGCCAAGGATCTCGACGTACGCTTGAAAGAGCCTACGTATTCTACCTTACCCGAGATTTTTCAAGATCACGGGGGAATTTCTTCTGGAAAGTGTCGTGAAAGAATTTTAGAAGACAACGAATATGAGCGTGCACACTTATATGTTTTATCTAACTGTGACTTAGAAGAGTTGAAGCATAACGAAGTGTAAGTAAAAAAATCGTCCTTTGAAACTTTAATTATTAATAATTAATTATAACAACATGCATGTAAAAACTATTACTTAATTCGACATTTTTTATAATGAATATAGGATGTTTGAAAATTATATCAAAACAGAATATCCCCAATTTCTCACAGCCGAGGATATTTGGAACAAATTTGACACAAGATTTCCCCAATGGTTTAGAGGACAAGTAAGTACATACTACATACTAACACCAGATTACTCTTTTATTTCAATTTTTTTTAATACCTGAAGGTATTATAATTTGTTAATAATTTAACAATGATAGGTAAACAACTTAAAAGATCCAGTTCTCATAGCCTTAGCACAAGGTCCTTCGAAAAGGGTGCGAACATGGAAACGTTATTTCATTAACGGATACAAATTTCGCACTTTCAAAGATGGGTTAGATTTGGAAAAATCTACACTTAATAATGGAGTATGTGTAAGTTCGACTGAGGGAGCTGACTACTATGGAACACTCAACGAAGTTGTTGAATTGTCGTACACAGGCGAAAAAAGCACATATAATGTTATTTTATTCAAATGTGATTGGATAGATAATTCTGAAAAAGGAATGCAAATACATAAGGATTATAAACTTGTGGATGTTAATCGAAGCAGAAAATTTCCGAAATATGATCAATTTGTGTTGGCTTATCAAGTTGAACAAGTTTATTATACTTCATATCCAAATATCAAAAGAGATAAAGATAAGTGGTCAGCAGTATTCAAAACTAAAGCCAGATCGCATGTTGATGCACCTATTGTCGAATCTGCGTTTCAAGAAGATGTTATTAGTAGTGAGACACTACTATCAATAATTGAAGTGGCAGATGATAATGAAATTATAGAGGAGGAGGAAGAAGAAGCTCAAGTAGAGGACAATAATGAGGAGAAGGTAGAAGAGGAGGAGAAGGAGGATGAGCAGAAGCGGAAGGAAGACGGAGCAGAAGATAAAGAGGAAGATAAAGAGGAAGAAGAAGATTTTATAGACTCCCTTTTTAAATACAACATTTCCGAAAACCAATATTCAAGTAGTGATGATGAATAAGATTATTTCTAATTCTTATATTAGTTGAAACTACTTTTTCTATATGTGTGGTCGTTTGTAAAACAATTTATAGTTTTTATTATTCATTAATACCAATATATAGTTTCTTGTCATTTAATTGTACATACATGTTTGTTATAATTCATGACAACTTTGAATAGTTTAGTTTTTCTCTATATGGCGGGGGGAGGACGAAGAAGAGGTAGTTCTAGTCATGTAGGAAACAGAGCGCAGGAGGATGAGAATGAACAAGTGAATGACAGGAACGTGCCACCGCCACAGGTGGAGACTACTACTCGCAGAGTCCGCCTCGATCCGGATGAGGAAACAGGTGTATGGTAAGACTAGTTCACTTTTACTTTAATTGTTTAATTATAATTATGATTATTCAAAAATCATAATATTTATATATAATGTATTATGATCATTAATTTCAGGTTCAGTGACTCAGATGTGGTTAAACTGATCTCGGAGACCATAATCTGCGGGTACAAGTAGCATGCGCCAAATTGGAAAGAGGCGTCAAATAATTTGCGGTCGTCTTGGTGGAACTGGTTTGAGGTATAATTATTTAAAATATTATAATTATATCTATTTAAATTTGTTTTTCTCAATTAATGCTTGTTATTGATTTTTTATTTTTTTATTTATTCACTTAATATTTTCCTAACTTTATGTTTTTAATCATGACAGCAAAGGGTTTCTTTCGATCCTCGCCATACAGATATGGTAAGGAAATCTTGGGAATACGCCATGAAGACCCGTTTACGTCATATGATCTACCGAGCCTCGCAGGATGACGAGGAGCACAGGCCGAGTTGGATTCCTTTGGACTTGTTTAGAAAGCTTAAGAATAGGCCTGTCGAAGATCCTGGTTTCGTTGTGAGATCTCAATCAGGCGCGGCTAATCGTAGGTCGGGATGTGAAGAGAAGGGAAAGGCGTTGCCTACTCACATTATGGGTAGAAAAAACACCTTGAGAATCATGGACGAAATGGTAAATATAAATCTTCTACCATTTTTAATTTATTTATCTAATTTAATTTAATACTTATATATATATATATATATATATATATATATATATATATATATATATATGTTATACTAACAAGCATTAAAATTGTAGGTCGATAAATCTTCAACTGGTACCCCAAATGCCGTGCAAGTCTTAGAGAAGACAAAGAAGCACCCGTTCCGTGGATGGTTATCAAAAACACCAGCTGAACTCTATGTAAGTTATGCATTTTTTTGTTAAGTGATTTATGTTTAATTTGTCATTAATATATTTAATTACATTAACTACTTAATTTAAATGACAATTACTAATTCTGAACTTTTTTGTGATGCAGAATAGGATCATGTCAAAGAAGTCTCAGCTTCAAACTCAAGGAGTCGAAAACATTGACGATAATGAGATCTATTATGACGAGACTGGATTTGACGAGAAAGGAAGATGCTACGGATTGGGACCAGCGGCGGATTATTTGTTTGACCATCATAGGCACTCTGTTGCTACCTCAAACCCGATTCAGGGCAACCCGAATTTGGCTACTAAGCTGTCAAAGGAGAATGCTGCACTTAGACAAGAGCGCGACGAGCAGGCTCGAAGGATTGCAGCTATAGAGGAGTACTTGAGTCAGGTTGCAAGAAATTCTACTCAAAACATCAGAACTGGAGGTCCTAACCAGGGTCGAGACGACTTTGATGATGATAGGGGCGATAATGCTAGGTCCAACCCATTCACCCCTTTCCCTCCTTTCCCTCCAATCACTCCACTGACTTGAGTGATTAGTTAACTATTTGGTACTTTGAACCTTTTATTTGTAAGACTTTAATTACTTTTATGATATAAAATCAAAACTTTGTTCGGTTTTGTATTACATTAGTAACTTTATTGGACGCATAACTGCTGGAAAACTTCTGTAATTTGCAGATTTTTTGTCGTTTTAACGCGTATAGAGGGGATGTAGGAAACAGCCATGTCCTGGAAAATACAGACCTTATTGCGACGGAATTTCCGTCGCAAAAATTGACTGACTTACAGTCAAGTCAAACAATCAGTCAACATTTGCGACGGAAAGTCACGTTTTGCGACGGAAATTCCGTCGCAACTGTTGACTTTATGTTTGACTTGGCTGTACAGTTGGCAGTCAAGTCAAACATTCAGTCAACCGTTGCGACGGAAAGTCAACATTTTGCGACGGAAATTCCGTCGCAACATTTGACTTTATGTTTGACTTGGCTGTAAGTCAGTCAATGTATGCGACGGAGTTTCCGTCGCAAAAACAAGACTTTCCGTCGCAAAAATGTGCGACGGAATAATCCGTCGCAATTACTACTGTTTGCGACGAAAATAAGCGACGGACACTATCCGTCGCAAATCCGTCGCAAATCAGTCTTTAGCGACGGAAATTCCCTATCTAGCGACGGAATAATCCGTCGCAAAACGAACTTTATTTTGTAGTGGATAGTCAATCCCCCAAATATCGAATACCTCTACTTCCAATATACCATTTAAAGGCATCTCATGCCTCCTTTATATAGAACCCGTTCTTTGGCAAGCATCGCAAGCCGTAACGAAAGCTTTAGCAACTTGGAACATAGTTGGCCAATAGAAATTGAATTGCAATACCTTTGCAACGGTCTTGGGTGGTTCATGGTGACCACCATAAGGAGAAGAATGACATACTTCTAGCACCCCTTTTACATCCCAATGTGGGATACATCTCCGAAAAAGCCCATCGGAGCAATGTTTGAATAGATATGGATCATCCCATATGAAAAACTTTGCATCATGTAAGTACTTCTTCTTTGTTGATATGAAAGGCTACGTTGCAATTCTTTTCCAACTAGAAAGTTGGCTATGTCTGCATACCAAGGAGTATTGGCTTCCAACATCATTAGAGCATCATCGGCGAAGGAATCATCAATAGGTATATCAATACCTCCATCATCAAACCTCAAGCGGGATAAGTGATCGACAACAACATTTTCGGCCCCCATCTTGTCTTTAATCTCAAGATCAAATTCTTACAAGATCAAGATCCATCGTATCAACCTAGGCTTAGCTTCTTGTTTGGCTAGGAGATGCTACTTTAGAGCGGCATGATCGGTATGAACAATGACTTTGGAACCAGTCAAGTAAGAGCAAAATTTGTGTAAGGCATAGACAATGGCAAGTAGCTCTTTCTCCGTGGTAGCATAGTTGATTTGAGCCGCATCCAAGGTTTTTCTAGCGTAGTAGATAGCATGGAGAACCTTGTCCTTCCTTTGTCCTAGCACGACACCTACCGCATTGTCACTAGCATCACACATGAGCTCAAATGGTAAGTTCCAATCCGGTGATTGGATGATAGGTGCGGAAATCAAAGCCTTCTTGATCCTAGTAAAAGATTCATGACAATCAATAGTAAAAACAAAGGGAGCATCTTTTAAAAGAAGCTCCGTAAGGGGTTTGGCAATCTTAGAAAAATCTTTAATAAAACGGCGGTAGAAACCCGCATGGCCTAAGAAACTCCTTACCCCCTTAACATTTACCGGTGGGGGTAGTTGTTCAACAACTTGGACCTTAGCACGATCCACTTTAATTCCTCTTTCCGAGACAATATGACCAAGTACCACCCCTCATTGACCATGAAGTGGCACTTTTCCCAATTCAATACCAAGTCAACCTCTTCACAACGCTTCAACACTTTAGACAAGTTAGCCAAACAAGCATCAAATGAAGAACCATAAACACTAAAATCATCCATAAACACTTCCATGATAGACTCGATAAATTCAGAGAAAATGCTTATCATGCAACGTTGGAAGGTGGCGGGGGCATTACAAAGACCAAAAGGCATTCTACAGTAAGCACAGGTACCATAGGGACAAGTAAACGTGGTCTTCTCTTGGTCATCTGGGTGAATGAGTATTTGAAAGAACCCGGAATATCCATCAAGATAGCAAAAAACCTTATGACATGCCAAGTGCTCCAACATTTGGTCAATAAAAGGCAAAGGGTAGTGATCTTTTTTGGTGGCCAAATTTAATCTCCTATAGTCAATACACATTCTCCAACCCGTTACAATTCTAGTTGGAATAAGTTCATTTTTATCATTTTTTACTACGGTGGTTCCTCCTTTCTTAGGAACCACTTGGACCGGCCTCACCCATTTGGAATCGGAAATTGCATAAATAATTCCCGCATCTAACAATTTAATCACTACCTTTTTAACACTTCTTGCATGTTAGGATTTAGTCGTCTTTGACCGTGCACACATGGTTTATGATCTTCCTCTAGATGGATTCTATGCATGCAGAACTCGGGGCTTATGCCCTTTAAATCATCTAGTTTATAGCCAATAGCTTTCTTGTGAGATTTTAAAACATGAAGCAATGAAGACAAATGATTCTCACTCAAATTAGCACCAACAATTACAGGACACATTCCCACACCATCTAAAAAAGAATACTTCAAATTAGAAGGGAGGGGTTTAAGTTCGGGTTTTTGTACCTCAAGGGCTTGAGGTGTAGAAACCAATCCTACAAAGTGTGAGCTCTCCTCCAGTGATAACTCTTCTCCATCCAAATCATGCTCCACAAAATCCATCTCCTCATTCCCAATCTCATCATCACCTGCAAATGATTATAATAGCAAGAGTGCCTCCAAAGGGTCCTTAGCCAAAGACCAAGGTTAAAGTCATCTATGACAATGTCCAAAACATCAATAGAAAAGCAAGACTCTTCTAACATGGGATTCTTCATGTCACTATTCAAGTTATATGTGACCTTATTATCACCCCTTTCCAATGTTATTTTACCATTCTTGACATCCATTACCGCACCCGCGGTATGTAAAAAGGGTCTTCCCAAAATAATTGGGATTTGGGCATCCTCGGGCATGTCAAGAACAATAAAAACAAATGGAATAAAAAATTTACCAACGTTAACGGGAAAATCCTCAAAAACTCCCAAAGGGCGTTTTATAGAACGATCCGCCATTTGCAATGTGAAACTAGTACACTTCAAGACTTCCATATTAAGCTTAGCACAAATAGAGTAAGGAATGACACTTACACTAGCACCTAAATCAAATAAAGCTTTATCAATTTGATAGGTACCAATTGTGCAAGGAATGGAAAAACTACCGGGATCTTTTAACTTAGGAGGGGACTTGTTTTGCAAAAGAGCACTACACTCAGCGGTCAAGGCTATAGTTTCTACTTCGTCAAAAGTCCTCTTCTTAGTTAAAATGTCTTTCATGAACTTAGTGTAAGAAGGAATTTGAGTAATTAAGTTGGTAAAAGGAACGGTTACCTGGAGGTTCTTCACAACTTACATGAATTTACCGAATTGAGTGTTCTTTTGATGCTTTGCAATCTATGTGGGAAAGGCACTTTGACTTTTTCTGGCTCCTTTGTCTCAACATACTTCTTTGGAGGAGCATCCTCCACATCTTTGACTTGCTCAACCACAATGGGATCATCCACCTTTTTTTGGCATAACCTCATCTTTCTTACCACTAAGGGAAACCTCCAACTCAACAAGCACCTCCTAATTGTCTTTGGGCATGGTTGGCTCATCATATTTCGTACCACTTCTCAAGGTCATAGCATTGAGAGTATCATATGGTTGCTCACCTTGAGGTGGTAATTGACCCGTTCTTCTTTGAGAGCTAGAAGCGGCTAGTTGATCCATTTGTTGTTCTAGCATTTTGATTGCGGCACCATGGCTTAGATCATTCTTTTGAAGTTGAGCCAACATTTCCATTTGGGTCTTAGCCAATTGCACTAACAAGAACTAAATTTTGCGATCTTGGTTGTTTTGTTGGACATTTTGGGGTGGTGGAACTTGGTTTGGTTGAGAGTTTTGTATTGGTGGTCTTTGTTGGTAGTTTTGATTTTGATAGCCCGGTGGAAAATTGAACCTTTGTTGTGGGACATAGGCATTTTCTTGAGTGATAAGTGTTAATTTGTATGCTTTTATCCCCTAATTTTAGCTCGATTTGATATGGTTTATCCACTTTAAGAAGTGGTTTTATGAGCTAATCTCTCCTTTGCAGTATTTCTCGTGCTTTAATGTCATTTGTAGGAATTGAGTCGTTTCTACTTCAAATCTCGTCATTTGAAGGAAATACAAGCAAGGAGAAGCTAAGAAGGACGATTACGTGAGGTTAAGATGTCATGCTATAAAGATCTAGAGGTTCCGAGTTGAAGGGAACAAGTTTCAAGTCATTTCGAGCTCATATTCACAAGTTGCGACGGTTTTGCTATTCGTCGTCGAAAGCCGTCTCAAACCTCATGCTCCAACCCTTAACCCTTGGGGACATGATCAAGCTCAAATAGGATAGGAAATGAGGCCCAAGAGGTGTTAGTTACGTCCCCGTTCAGATCTAAAGTCAATGAGGTCAAGACAAATCACGTTAAATGCCAAGGGAAGATCAAACGAAAGTCAAAATGCATATGGGGCTGCAAACCCGATCGGGTTTACCATCAATCCGATCGGGTTCACCAAATTCTACGCATCTTCTCTTCATCTCCCTCTCTTTAATGCAAGGCTTAATGGCTTGTTTAATGGGCATGAATCCGGACGCATTTGGGCAGCCTCTCAACCCTATAAATAGCCTATGCATCACACACAACTAACATGTACAAACACTTCTCTACACAACCCTAGATTAGAATTAGAAAACCCTAGCCTCCATTTTACATTTTTATCGTCTTTAGTTTAGTTTTTTCTTTCTTTCTCCATTTTGTAGTTTTAGTTTTAGATCTAGTTTTCTCTAGTCTAGTTTAGTTCTAAGTTTCCTTCAATTATAATTGTTCTACTTGTAATTGGAATTCTAGTTTCCGGGTTTGCATTTTCCTATTCAAGTTCCTATTCCATTTCAATCTTTGCTCATCCTTTCCGGTAATCCTTATTCTTGTTTTTACATTATAGTTTCATTTTCTTTTAGTATTTCCTTTATCATGTTTACCATTGTTAGTTTTATAATCTTAGTTTCCCTTTCATTGTTAATCATGCATAAGTAATCTTTGTTCTAGGGGAAGGGTATGCGACAACCCCGATCATTGAGCTTGAGGCACAAAATTTTGTTGGGGTTGAGGATTGAGCACATTGTTGATTTTGTAAGACAAGTTGGTGTGAAATTTTGTGTTTGGGTTGTAAGTAGAAAAGGTGCCCGGTGGATAAGAACTTTGCTTAAAAGCTTGAAAAACACATACCTCCTCCATAGTAGCTTGGCATAGATTGGAGAAATGACCTGCACCTTCACAACTTTCGCAAACAACAATTTGGCTAGTAGAAGACACAACATTGAGTTGATGAACCGCCTGTTGAGCCTCCAACTTTTGCTAAAACAAAAGGATTTGATTTTTCAAAATGCTAGTGTCGAAAACCTCCTCTCCTCCTTGGATGGGTGCACTCCGAGAATTGACATATTGGGCATCATGGATCGCCATGGATTCAATTGTGGCATGAGCAATATTCGTGTTAATTTCTTGAAACTACCCATTGTTGGGGGAATCAAGAATCCTTCGGGACTCGGCACAACACCCATTGTAGAATTTTATGGTAAGGAATCAAATATCCAACCCATGATGTGGGCATTGCCTTTGATGCTCCTTGTACCTCTCCCAAGCTTCATATAAGCTCTCAAGAGCTTGTTGGCGGAATCCCGTGATTGGCTCCTCAAAATTTGAGTTTTTTTTGGGTGGAAAAAACTTATGATAAAAAGTTTTGCCTTGCCTTGCCCTTCAAAGAGAAAGGGAAAAGTATTTCCCTAATTTGGGCTTGAGTGACACCCGTTTGGCGAATCATGGAGCAATAGTCAGAAACGTTTTGCACATGCAAATTGGGATCCTCCAAAGGACTTCCCCCAAATTGCTTCATCTCCACAAGGGTAATGAAAGCTGGTTTGATCTCGAATTTCGGGGCGGTAATATGAGTGGTGGTGATACCGGCCGGAAGCATACCGCGATGGGCTTTGAATGATCGGAAAGTTTCACCATCTTCTTAGTTGGTGAGGGTGGTGGTGATGATGATGAACTAGAAACCTCCTCCTTTTCAAGATTTTCTAGATCGTCTAAGTAAGACGTTTTGGCACTTTCAACTTGCACGAGAGAAGCGGCTTCTTTTACTTCCTTCCAAAAGCGTCGTCTTCTACGAAAGGTTTTCTCGGGCTCTGAATCCGGTGAAAGTAATTCTTCCTCGCGAGAAGACCTGGGAATAAGACAACAATCTTCAAGGAAATTGTAAGTACGGTCTGAAGGAACACGTGTTCATAAAGACAAGAGAGAAAAAACATAGAAGTCTACAAATCAAAAACGAAATAAAACCGTACTCCCCGGCAACGACGGCAAAATTTGATAAGCTATGTCGCACACCTAATCAAAGAAAAATTTCCCTAGACACAAATTAATTTAGTACGAGGGGTCGAACACAAGGAGACGGGAATTGCGCTATGAAGTACTATGAATAGACTACTATCAAGGTCGGTTTAATGATTGATTTGGTGTAATGATTTAGCTAAAAATGATGTAAATTAATTAATATTAAAAGAGTCTAGGGGAGTCGGGTCACTCATTCAAATACATAATTGCTCATGTTAAACATATGAATACTTAATATTGTTAATTGTTTAGGCTAAAGACACCCATCTCTCGATATTAGTGTCAACCTTAGCTAATGTCCTAGAGAGCTTTCGTTATGACTAGGTAGTCCTACTACACATGCTTAGTCTAATCCGATTCCGTGCCTCTCAACTTTTAGAATGAATTAACAAATTTAATCAATGCAATTGGCCAAATAACAAAGATTAACAAAACAATACAAGCATGTGATAGAAACAATTTACCAATATTAATTCATCCTTATTTTAGCATTTACAACTTACTAATTGTGCATGACTTCCTTAATCCCTAGACAAATGAAACTACTCACCCATGTTGATAATTAAACTAATAGTATTTGATATAATAAGCATGATGAATATGAAATTATAAAAGAAAACAACTTGTTAATAGAATGTGTTACAGTAAGTGTTTGAATGAAATTGCTGCTAACAATTCTAATGCGAATAATAATGAAATATCGATTAACTAGTGATACGATTAACTAAATGGCTTGTAAGGTAAATGACGAAAGTGAATAGTTACATAAACTAGAATTAGAATTACCGAAATAGAGAAGTATAACTCGGAAATGAAGAACAAATAACCCAAATAGCTCGAATGGAAAGAATGAATAATTACTTGAAATGTAACCAACAATTGTTTGTGAATTAAAGAAAACTTAACAAGACAATAATTCTTAACCTCGAAACTTGTGTTAAATTATGAAGAGAATTCTGAGGGAAATGTATGAAAGTATGTAAGAAGATGTGAGAAAATATGCCCCTAAGTGTCGAAGTCCCTCTCCGTTATATAGGGAGAGGGACTTGAAACGTATGCACTCACAGAACCAAAACATCGATCGGGGAATGGGAACCCCGATCGGGGTTTCATTAATCCGGGAATATTTGCTTAATCACTCGATTAAATGCTTGAGGAATCCTATGATATGCCTTTAAGCTCCTTAATTCTCCGGTTAATTGCATAGTTTGGCATCGCATGAGCATCCATAAAGCATCCCTATGTTGAGTTGTGGACTCCTTAAATTGGGCTTCATTTTAGGTTTCTCATTTGTACATCAACCCATTTTACAAGTCTTCATGCTTAGGCTTGTCATTCTCCATATTATCCTTCCATGGTCCATCTTTCTTAGCTTGCATTAGCTTGGTGGACTTTGGTGCTTGCTAATATGCTAGGACAAAAGCCTCTAAATGCTTAGATTCCTACAAAATGTAGCAAAAATGTGCAATGCACCTCGAACACTTTATTACCTCACAAATATACTAAACAAAGTATAATAATCATGTAAAATCGAGCTAAATTAGGGAGTAAAATCATATAAAAACTAGACATATCAGAACAACTTCTGGATTTTCCGGAAGTCATTTTCGAGTCGGACAAGCACCAAGAAGCTTTTGAAAAGATAAAGGGATTGGACATGGAGCCATATAGGTTCCTTTGCCATGACATTCTCAAGACGTTAGGCCTCGAGGAACAAATGCTCTTCTTCTTCACTACCACAAGTATGAGTACTATTTTCCACATGCATAAAATTTCATATCGAAGTCTTACATTGTAGTTTATTAGTAGTTTGAAGTGTATTAAGAATAAGGATGGAGAAGTTTGTCTTTCTTTTCGCATCGCAATACTAGCCAAACCCTCACCTTAGCCGATTTCGGGGAGGTTTTTGGGTTAGAAAAACCCTTTGAGAAGGACTCTAGAGAACCTAAGAGTTTTGATGTGGGACCCTTCTGGACCACCTTGACGGCGGGGTTCTAAAGGATTTCAGACGAAACTCGCCGATGCTGGTTGACCACCTTACACCCTGTTTTTGGCACGACTTGTGTCGGGCTCTTTTTTAGGTCGACTAGAGCCCAATCACATGACCCAACTCGACCTTACCATTTTAGAGTCGCACATGAAGGTGCAAGGGTTGGGGGACGAGTTGAAATTTGATTTAGTCTATGAGATGGTTAAGCGTATGAGGAAGTTGGCTAATAAGACCGTGCAGAGACAAACTGTGGTAAGGGTTGGTTACTTACCTAGCCAAACAGTTCAAACCCGACTTCAAAGATGATGGGGCGTACGCGGTTTTACCCGGGGGGACTTTGTTAGATGAGGCCAACCTTAGCCACTTTCACAAGTGGATTATGGAAGACAAGAGACCGAGGCGGTTTGAGTGGGTAATAAAAGGTACTTCACCCTTCTACCTACCATGCCACCCCGCTACCGCTTTTTGCACCTAGGGGAGACACGATGAACCGGAGACCCAACTACTTGCTACAGGTAACGGTAGTAGATGGTTCACCGACTAGAGTCACTAGGGAACCGGGTGAGTCCTATCAGCAACCCCAACCAAGTCAAGTTGAACCCCAATTCCCGATGCCCCAATTCCCTCCACCCGGTTATATTCAAATCCCACCTTACCCCATCCCCTACCGACCGTATCAGCATGAGGATGCCACGATCCTCCCGAACGCGGACTTCCTCACCGGTCTAATGCAAGATATTCATATGAACCATAACGACTGGATCAATAGCTATTATGCCCAACACCCCCTATTTTATGTTGGCGAACCAAGGGTACATTGACCCTAACTGTTTCTTGCCTAATTAGGTGCAACACGACTTGTTGTTCCCAAACCTTGGAAACCAAGGGGGGAGTTGCGGATAGACCTGTCAAACGGGTTGGGCGGGTCGGGTCCCGAGTCGGGTCAGAATATGGGTCACGTCAAATACGGGTCGGGTCAAATACGGGTCGAGTCAAATACGGGTCGGGTCATAGGAGTCTCGGGTCGGGTTAGGATCAGAATACAGGTTAGGAAAAAGTGTAGGACGACTTTTATTTTATCATTTTTTAGCCGCAAAATCATACTTTTTAAAATTAAATAATATTTAATATTAATAATATATTTATATACATTATTAATCGCACTTATATATAGAAACTAGATTTCAAGCCCGTGCGATGCACGGGTCTACATTATTGTCATTTTTAGAAATTGTCTATAACAATTAACTTATAGAAATACACTTTTGATGTTTGACGTTTTAACTTATTACGAATTAATTTTAAGGACGTAAAAATTTTGATCATTAACTTATTACTTTTTTCGTCTCATTCATTTGCTTGTGAGGGGTATTTAACTCAAAGACAAACATATAATTGGGACGAAGGGAGTAAATTTTAACAACATAATACTGGCATGAATTAAATTTTCATTTGATTAATTATTTTACATCCTAATAAAATATTTAAATTTTATCACAATCGTTACATCATAATATTATTTTGACTTTTTAGGGGAATGATATTGTTTTAGTTAACAAAATTAATCAACCTACTTCCTAAAGGTCACTTAATCTTCTCACTCAATTTACCTAGTGATCCAAATCAGTGGAATAAAGACCATCCACGAACACCCTGGTTCGCGTAATGCACACAAATTGGCATTATGGTATCGGTATGTTAGTGTATTTCACACGAATGTGCCACTTTTTCATTGGGTTTTTCGATTTTCTACTCTAACAAAATGTATATGTACAAAAGTCATGAAGTCACAGAAGGGTGAACATGAAATTTTATAATATCAACTTGGTTAGTATGGATACAATATCAAATAACATTGATGTACGTATTCCAATGGGCTTAAGAAATTGGATCATTATTGAGATATATCAGTGTCCATTGATTCATTGTCAACACTAACTTATTAGGATGATGCTCGTGTATTTAGTATTATCGATAAAAGGTGATGACATTCTTATTCTTATTTATTACTTTGACCGTGTACAATTTAACATAAACCTTATTTAATCATATTTATTTATCCCCTACGATGTTAATAAACCTAAAAGGAAATTTCAATTGGAGTGATTATTGATATTTTTGTTATTATTTCCTGCCGTTTGTATACCACTCGAACTCAATTTTAATTTTTTTTGTAGGAATAGATATTTAGTTTAGGTCAAAGTGTCAAATATTGTATAGTAATATAAATTGCATGAATTCTTTTTGATTGAGTCTATAATTTACACTTAAAATATGACTTATTAGTTATTACTTCGTAACTTAAAATTGGAAGAACGGCATGCAATGTGTCATGATGTTTAAGGTTTAATTGAAAAAAATTTGACCCTTATTGGTATAATTGTATTGTAAAATCATATTAAATCTAGCTTAGCATATGTTTATTGTTTATGGAGCGTTTTAGAATTTTTGAGTTACATTGTCATTTTGTACGTTTTCTAATCTAACCATAATAATTATATTAATAATATGACATTGAACTAAATCTCAATGCAATAACTATTATCGTGTCGAGAAGTTTTTTTTTAAAACGATGCAAAATTAGTTCAAATAACTTTGTGCACATATTACCCTAAAAATGTACTTGTATGATCACTAAAATTTACGCATATTTATTTGCATGTTGATTACTTACGATCAAACATTTATATAAATTACACCCTGAAATAGTGTCTGGCATATTCAAATGAGTATGGTGTAATAGTTGTACATCTCACCCTGACAATCTATGAGATTAGTTAGAAGTAGTTTGATAGTTATCGATAACTAAAAATAAAAATAAAAAAGAGTGTGGTATAATGGTTTTTACTATCTTATCTCATAACAATGTTAGGGATACTTATTTTACTTTTTCACTATTGATTTTGTGTGAACTTATATAACCTTTAGCGTGTGTACTATTATTCTGTTCAAACTCAGAGTGTCGGACCCATAAGAAAGTTGTTCTCCTTTTTTTTTTCTTCTTTTAATTATTATAATCACAATCACAATCCTACTTATATATGTAATTATAATATTACCTTTCATATTGCATTTAACTTGTTGATTAATAAAATAAATAAATAATAAGCACTTGTTAATTTCCAAGTTTAAGTTAAGTTTATATTATTTAGTTTGGATAGTTCTAGAACATGCATGTTTATATCCTGTTTGGATTAAATTTCACAATAGTATACGATCCTTTTTGTTCATTTAATAGTAGTTTATTTTGTAAAATTCTTGAGTTCCATATGTTTTTAATTGTGTTATATTTAAGTACGTATATAACAACTTAATTGTCACTTACACTACCATATGAAGTAAAAACACAACTAAAGTATACCCTAGTCGTTGCATAATGACAATAGGACTAAAATAATGCCTATAAAAATACTGAATTATAGAATAACACATATACGTAATTAATGGACATAAATACACAAGCATAAAAAAATTATTGGATCAAGCATTAAAGCCCTATAAGTCCAAATACGGATTGACTAAAACAGTTCCAACATAGGTAATATGCCCTACTCATTAACTTTCAGTCCTGTGGAGTATTCCAAAATTTGTTATTTTTTTTAAATAGCCTAATAGGATTCCTAATAGAACAAAAAATCTAAAAGGATTTTCTTAAGAAAGAACAATATAATATTATTACCATGGCTATAATATGCGAATAGTAGTCCTACACTCTTGAAGATATTGTGATATTGTAAAAGAAAAACTCTTACTTTTGTTGTGTGAGAAATTTTAATATAAAAACAAATTGATGTAGATGGCGAAATATCTACCCTTGTATATGAGAAAAGTTAAATATTGTTCAAAAGCCAAAATGCAAATAAGATGTTGAAAGTCGCCTTACCATTGAAACTTTAGTGTATTTGATACTTGACACCTGGGTTGTAGTTATCATGTTGTATCAATGTCTACCATCTTACAAAATTCAATCAACCTAAATACGTAAGAAAAGTGAAAATTAATAATTTCATCGAATATTGACATTAGTTGTAAAACAATCAAAGAACCAAAAAATGTTCATAAAGTAAGACATGCAGCTCATGAAACTACATAGTCGTGAAAAGAGAAGAAGGTAAGAGACGGCTTATATACTGGCATACTGCAAGACATTGGTATGTTTTCATCCTAGCCAAACTCTAATACCTATAATTAGATAATCTCAATAGTATATAATATGTATATTTTGTTAATAACATGACATTAGTAGTTTCCATAAGTTGGAGTATCTAAGATCGTCGGAAAAAGCTTTCTTTATTAATATAAATAGATAGATACATAGATATTGATATATTGATTGATTATAATAGTATATGGCAATATATATTTTTTTTATTATAGTTTGTATATGGAAGTATTAATCTAGGATTGGGAATAAATAATATTTTACCCAAAAAGAATTGTAATTTTTGAATGAGATCAGTTGGAAAGTTTGTATATGGCAGTAGATTAGGAATATAACACTATTTTCCAAAAAGATTTTTATTTTTTTATTTTAATTTAAAATTTTATTTAAAGAATTCCTATAAAGGTAGAGCCACTCACGTGCTTCGAAAAAAGCCTCTTTTATATATATATATATATATATATATATATATATATATTTAGAATTGGGATCCGGTGAGAACCACTAAGACAATAAGAACCGTGAGAACTCCGCCTTAAAAAAATTATTTTTTAAAACTAACGAAATATTTGGATTCGGCGTAGAATATTATGGCTAGATAACATATTTCTTGGTCGAAAATTTATAAGCTACTGACAAAACTCGAGGCGAAATTTTTTTTACTCTTTTTAATGCACCTAGTAGTCAGTTTGATGTATCTAACAATTTTCATGCACCTAGTACTCATTTTCATGCATCTAAAGATACTTATTTTCATGCACCTAGTAATTGTTTCATGCATGTAACAATTTTCATGCACGTAGTACTCGTTTTCATGCATTTAACGTAGTTTTAGTTTACCTAATTGAATTTATGTACATAAACTACATATTTTTTTAATATAATCAATAAATTTTGTTTAGTTACTGCAAGTATTTTGCTTGAATAAACTAAACTAATGGAAAATGATCCAACAAAACTTTCGAAACAAGATTTGGTGGAGATTTAGTGAGAGTTCTCACGGTTCTCATCATGTTAGTGGTTCTCACCGGATCCTGACCCTATATATATATATATATATATATATATATATATATATATATATATATATAGCAAGATCCGGTGAGTCCACCTAAATATTTGAGTCCGTGAATCCAGCTATACAATATCACAGAATATACAAAACAATATCATTGGTTATCTTAAACAATATCACGAAAAAAAACAGCACAAAAGGCTTAAAAATATTTTATGCCATACTACTCGCCGTTGACGACCACCACCCACCCACCAATACCGATGACAATCCAAGCATATAGATGACACAAACAACATTTATCCACCATTGCCATCACCCATTATTTATCCTATGTTTTCTTTCCAATCTCCATATTCCTTCACCCATACACATTACTCTACTCGGAGCTCACACCACCACCAATAAAAAAAAAATTTTAATGTCATCGTTAAATTAGGGATCTCGTCGTTGGTTATGATGAAGAATGTTGGAGGCAAAGATGCTAAGTAGAGAGGAAATAGGATAAAAGAAGCTATATACAATACACTTCGGTGAAATGCCGACAATAGTGACTTTCCGGCATGCAAGGGTGAGAGAATGATGGTGTTTGTCGGAGCTTAAATACTGAAATCAATTTGTGTGAAAAAAGTTTGAGAAAAAAAAGTTAGTAATAGTGGGCGAAATTTATGTTCAGTGGTGTGATATTGTACAGTATAACCCGTGATACTGTTTAGTATAACTTGTGATATTGTATCTTGGACTCACGGACTCAAAAAGATAGGGTGGACTCACATGATCCTAATTCTATATATATATATATATATATATATATATATCGATTTATAAATTAAAATTATTTTATTATTTAATCCTATAAAAGTTATATAAAATTAATATTTAAATTATTTTTTTTAATTAAAATATTAAAATAATTATTTTTTAATTTATTATTTCAAATATAATATTAAAATAAATATTATAATAATATTCTTCATTTATCTTTGACCCATCGGTGGAACGGGTCAGGTCGGGTTCAACCCTAAAAGTAACGGGTCATTTCAGGTTCGGATCGCGGGTCAAGATTTACGGATCGTCGACCCTAAAATACCGGGTCGGGCGGGTCAGGTTTTCGGGTCGTGTCAAGTTTTGACAGCTCTAGTTGCAGACATGGAGGTGGAGGAGGGTAACAGGGAGGGTGAAGATGATGATGATGATGTTGTCCCCTTCACTTCAAACAAGAACCTCTTCTTTTGGTTGTGATAAGTGATCCATCTTGTGATTCATGACTTCAATGTAAGAGCTTAATTGGGCTCCAAGATCGGCACTATAGAGTAACAGAATCGACCTCATGTATTCCCCCTCTAATAGCTTTTGGTGGCCAACTAAATTGAGAGTTATGGGTCACCATCTTTTCTATTCAATCCCAAGTTTGATCTTCTTTAAACTCGGTGAATCTCCCATTAAAACCCATGTTCAAAATCCCTTTTACATCTTCATATAACCCATTCCAAAATTGTTGCACCAAGAACAATTCACTTAACCCATGATGAGGGCATGATCTTATTATATCCTTGAATCGTTCTCATGCCACATAAAGAGTTTCTTCATCACGTTGCTTGAGGCAGGTAATTTGAGCTCTGAACATGTTCGTTTTCTCCGATGGATAGAACTTTTGGTAGAACGCTAGAGCCAACTTCTTCCATGAATCAATCCCTAAAGCAACTTGATGATTCATATTTATATACATGTTTTTGTCTCCCCTAAGTCATCTAGTGACGGTTTTTAGTGCCTAAATTAACAATTAAATGTCATATTTGTAAGAATGTTGATACTGCCGCCTTTTGGTGTTGTTTTAATGCAGATTAGATGTGTTTGCGGAACAATTAGATGATATTGAACACCGCATAGTCGATATACACGGAGATCGAGTTGAAAGAAGAAGGAACGAAGCAAGAAGAGGAGCAACGCAAAGACACTCGATCGAGTATGCAGAAAACTCGATCAAATCGTGCTAAGAAGAAGCAAAGGCAAAACACTAACACTCAATCGAGTTTTCCTATACTCGATCGAGTCGCAACATGAATACTTGATCGAGTGTCCCATTACTCGATCGAGTATATAGAGGAATTCGAGTTTTCCTAAAATTCATTAATATCGGATTATTGTGTAATATAAATAGAAAGCTTGTCGTTCAATATTTCATATGCTTTTAATTATTCAGAAACTCCTAGAAAACCCTAATACTATTATTAATTATCGGATTGCCCCAAGTTTCGGAAGATCTTCCAATCTTTCAATCTTGTAATCGGTAGTTATTCTATATTGTTATTCAAGTTTTAATATTTAGTTATTTCAATTACTTTGTTATTATTCTTTCTTATGCTTTTAATTATGTATCACGTGAATTTAATTGTTGTTAGTATTATTAGTATGAGTAGCTAAATCTTCATCTAGGGTTGAAAGGGGATCTAATATTGTTAGAAGAGGTAGATTAATTGATTGAATTCGAATAACATGGTTATCATTTGATTATCGTTTGAAATCTAGTTGTTAATTATTGGCCAGGATTAACTAACTAATCGACTAAGATAGGCTACAATAATTGAATAGAACTCGTTTAATGATAGCGATCGCATGTTAAATTGTAGATCTAAAGGGCATAATTGCATGATTAATAGATTATTCCCCTATCCCTAAATAATAATTCTTGTGAACTTGAGACCCTAGACTTTTAATATTATTGATTTCACCTTTTATTGTTATTATTTGCAATTTGTTTAGAAACACAAAGCAAACCTGCAAGAACTTATTACCTTAAGACGAACTTAGTTTTAGCAAATAGATTATTACCGCCTCTTTGTGATTTCGATATCGTACTTATCACTGACTATTAGTTAGTATTGAGTTAGGATTTATTTTGATTTAGGGAACGCGACTTTACCCTTATCAAATTTGGGGCCGTTGCCGGGGAATCAACAATTTTCTGTTTGTTTTTAATTTAGTTTGTCTTTTTGCCTCAAGGAACTTTAGTTCCTTGAGACCGTACTTATCCTTTTCTTTAGTGTTTGTTTATGCCAAGGTCTCTCAGGTCCGAGCTCGTACCTTTCGATCTCGAACCAGAAAAGACTCTTCGCATTAGACGAAACGTTTTGAAGGAAATCCGTCAAGCAGAAGACTTGTGTACGCTTGACTCTGTCTACGCCGATTTTTTTTTGCTGAAAATCAATCTTTCAAAGAGGATACTTCTATTTTTGCCGTTACAACAATCATGACTACTCTAGCAACCATTCAGAACCCACCAATTCATCCATCCCCAAGGGATTCAAACTCCCTACTACAGTCGATGGTACTTTTGATATGTGGCCGTCTTACATCAGTGTAGTGGAGCGAAGCATGTTTGAAGGGGGTTCTAATGAGAATCCTGCGAAACATATGGAGAAATTCACTAACTATTGTTGCTCTATTCCCTTAAAAACTGGAGTAACACAAGATCAAGTGAAACTGGTGCTCTTCCCCTTCTCTCTACAGGATGGGGCAACGGATTGGTTGGGTGAATTAGATATGGAGGTAATGGGTATCAATGATTGGAATTCTCTAGCTCTTGCCTTGTACACGAGGTACTTCCCACCACAGAAAACCAATGCTTTAAGGAGTCAAATTACAAGTTTTAAGTAAAGTCTCACTAAGAACTTATATGAGGCATGGGTTCGCTTCAAGAAACTAGTCAAATCTGTCCCACACCATGGTTTTGAAACTTGGTTCCTATGCAACCAATTCTATAATGGGTTGTATGATGATCATAGAGCTTTGTTAGATTCTGCTGCCAATGGGAGGTTTCAAAATAATACAACTAATACTCATGCTTGGAAGTTAATTGATGAGATAGCTACACACATTGTTGAGTATGGCAACCCCAGGGGTAATATGAGAGGGGGTGGTTCAGATAATGTCGTTGCAGCTCAGTTGGAGGCATTAACTGCCCAAATTGCAGAATTGAAAATTTCACAATCTTTGGGAAATAAACAAACGGTTCATGCCATGGTTTAAAGAGGTAACTTGTGAGAGATGTGGTACCGCGGGGCATAATGCGGTTGAATGTATGAGTACGGTTGAACAAGTCTTTGTTTTTCAGTCTTTGAAGCAAGGTAGTACGTACTCAAATTTTTACAACGAGAGGACAAGGGAGCATCCAAACCTCTCTTATCGAAGTCAAAATGTCCTTAATCCTACCCCGTCACCGCCGCAACAACAAAGTTCCTCCTATGTGATTCCTCAGAATCGCAACTCTCAACAAGGTAATTATAACTGTCAAGGAGGTCAAAACTTTCAACAAACTCCGCCCCAACCACCTCAAAATAATGATATGGCGGAATTGAAAGCTATGTTGCAACAAAGCTTCGCAATCCAACAAAAGCAAGATGCCCAAATCTCTCAATTGCTCGCTCATAACAAGATTATGGACACTCAAATTGCCCAATTAGAACTCAAAATCCACAAAGGCAATCGGGTAACCTTCCTCCTCAAGGTCATCCCCCACATGAACAAGCTAATGTTATTTGCTTGAGAAAAGGGACTCATTACGAGGGTCCAAAGATACCAAGTCAAACTGATATAAGCGCGAGTAATAAAAAAAGAAGAAATAGCACCTGGTCTTACAGACACTCGGTCGAGTACATCTATACTCCAACGAGCGTCTAATTTTGAAGCTGAAATATCGCCCGTCTTAAAGACCCTCAATCGAGTGTCCCCTGCTGAGAGTGAAAATTCGACCGTCTTAAATTCACTCGATCGAGTACCTCAAAAACTCGATCGAGTGACTTTAAGACCAGATTCTGAAGACGGCGATTTAGAGAAGGAAAAGAAAGATGCCGAGCCAATTAAAATTGATATTCCTTTCCCTCACCGCCAACATAAATCCAAGTTAGATAAACAATTTGGAAGGTTTATGGAAGTGGTCAAGAATTTGCATGTGAGTTTACCCTTTACTGAGTTGATCACTCAAGTGCCGGCCTATGCGAAGTTCATGAAAGATATACTGACAAGGAAGCGATCTTTTAATGACGGTTGCATTTACTGAGGAATGCAGCGCCGTATTACAATCCCGTTCACCACCTAAGCTAAATGATCCATGGAGTTTTTCTATCCCTTGTAATATAGGTCGTTTAGCTATTAATAAAGCTCTTTGTGATTTAGGGGCTAGTGTTAGTGTAATGCCATTTTCTATATGTTAAAAGCTAAATATGGGTCAGCTTAATGTTACTACTATGACCTTACAAATGGCGGACCGTTCTATTAAACACCGTTTAGGGATTTTAGAAGACGCGCCAGGAGTAGGGAAGTTTTTCATTCCAGTTGACTTCGTAGTATTAGATATGGTTGAAGACACCCAAATTCGTATCATCTTAGGACGACCATTCCTTCACACAGCGGGGGCAGTCATAGATGTCAAGAATGGGAGACTTACACTGATCGTGGGGGATGACACTATCTTTTCAATTTAGATAATGCGATGAAATACCTCATGATAGAAGAGACATGTCATTGGATTGATATTGTTGATTTAACTATCGATGAATGTCTTTCTTTGTGCTTGAACAAGGAACCTCTAGAGATAGCTTTGGTTTCTAGCACTGCTGAAGCTAGAATAAGCTCTTGGAATAAAGAGGTTGTTGATAGAAAAGCTGCTGACAAAAGATGAATGCAAGCTAAAAAAAAGGTTTATAACTTAGGTAACCCCCCTAAGGTTATCGAGGTAAAGAAACCTGAACTTACACCCCTCCCCCCTCATCTAAAGTAAGTTTTTTCTTGATTCCCAGCAGATGAATCCTGTGACTATCAGTGCTAGCCTATCTGAAAGACAACTTAGTGATTTGTTGGTAGTTTTAAAAAGATACAAAAAGGCTATAGGCTATAGAATTGATGATCTACAAGGTATTAGTCCTGACTTTTGTATGCACCGTATCCACCTAGAGGAAGACCAAAAACCTTATAGATAAGGTGAACGTCGTTTAAACCCTACGCAAGAGGTAGTTATAAAAGAGGTGCATAAACTGTTAGATGCAGAGATCATATATTCTATTTCTGACTCAAAGTGGGCCAGTCCTGTTCAGGTACTCCCTAAGAAGGGAGGGACTACGGTTGTCACTAATGAGAAAAACGAGCTCATATCTACTAGACTAGTGACAGGGTGGAGGATATGTATTGATTATAGGAGGCTTAATGTAGCTATCAAGAAATACCACTTCCCTCTTACCTATATTGATTAAACGTTAGAGCGTCTAGTTTGTCATAACTATTTTTGCTATCTAGACGGCTACTCGTGATTCTTTAAAATCCCCATTCATCCTGACGATCAGGAAAAGACTACCTTCACATGCCCTTACGGTGTCTTTTCTTACCGAAGAATGCCTTTTGGGTTATGTAATGCCCCTGCCACTTTTCAACGTTGTATGATGGATATTTTTTCTGATTATATCGAGTCTATTATAGAAGTCTTTATGGATGACTTCAGTGTTTATGGGACCGATTTTGATAGTTGTTTAGCTAATTTGACCAAAGTCTTACAACGTTGTGAGAAAATTAATCTTTATTTAAACTGGGAAAAGTGCCACTTCATGGTGACCGAGGGGGTGGTACTTGGTCATTTGGTGTCCGGACGAGGCATCCAAATGGATAAAGCAAAGGTGGAAGTGGTTGAGCAATTACCGGACCCGGTAAATGTTAAAAGTGTTAGACGTTTTCTTGGTCCTGCGGGGTTTTATTGCCGCTTGATTAAGGATTTTTCAAAGATTGCTCAACCATTAACCAAGCTTCTGCATAAGGATGCCCCGTTTGTGTTTACTGATGAGTGTGTTAAGTGTTTTGACAGGATTAAAAAGGCTCTAATCTCAGCTCCAATTATCCAGTCTCCTGATTGGAACTTACCGTTTGAGATTATGTGTGATGCTAGTGACTATGCAGTTAGGGCTGTTTTGGTGAAAAGGAAGGATAAAGTGCTACATGCGGTTTATTATGCTAGTAAGACTTTGGATGATGCGCAAGTTAACTATGCTACCATTGAGAAGGAGTTATTTGTCGTTGTCTATGCATTAGATAAGTTTAGAGCCTATCTTGTGGGTTTTAAAGTGATAGTCTACACTGACCATGCAACATTGAAGTATATGTTGGTTAATAAGGAAGCCGAAACTATGCTTATTTGCTGGATATTACTACTACAGGAATTTGATTTAGAAATTCGGGATAAGTCTGGTGCTGAGAATGTAGTTGATGACCATTTGTCTCGTTTGAGATATGATGGGGATCCTATCCTCATTGATGATTCTTTCGCCGATGATCACCTTCTTCTCATTACCATGGAGATTCCATGGTTTGCTGACTATGCCAACTATTTGTTTGGGGGAATTATGCCTCCCGATCTTTCTTATCAGCAAAAGAAGCAGTTTTTGCATGATGTTAAGCACTACTTCTGGGATAATCCCTACCTATTCCGGGGGTGTGCCGATGGAATTTAGCGACGATCTATTTCAGAGGTTGAGGCACATGCCATCCTTTTTCATTGTCATTCATCTTCTTATGGTGGTCATCATGGTCCTTATAGGACATTTACTAAGGTGAGGTAGTCGGGTTTCTATTGGCTGACTATTCTCAAGGATGCTACTACTTTTGTTCGTTCTTGTGATGCGTGTCAAAGGACAGGTAATATTTCACAAAGGCATGAGATGCCTCAAACGGGTATTTTGGAGGTTGAAATATTCGATGTTTGGGGTATTCACTACCAAGGCCTATTCCTATCATCTCATGGGAACCAATAAATTCTAGTAGCGGTTGACTATGTTTCAAAGTGGGTAGAAGCCATTGCCACTCTAACTTGTGATGCCAAGGCAGTTATTAAACTGTTTCATAAATTATATTCCCACGATTCAGAATCCCTCGTGCCCTTATTAGTGATGGAAGGAAGCACTTCAATGAACGTCATCTCAACACCTTACTGAAAAAGTAGGGTGTTACACATCGTAGGAGGGTTTAGTTATCATCCGCAAAAGAGTAGGCAGGTAGAGATTTCCAATAGAGAAATAAAGTCGATCCTTGAGAAAGTTGTGAGTAAATCAAGAAAGGATTGGAGTAGTAAGCTTGATGACATTCTTTGGGCTTACCGAACAGCGTTCAAGACTCCAATTGGTGCATCACCATACCGACTAGTCTATGGCAAGACATGCCATTGACCGTTGGAACTCGAGTACAAGGCTATGTGGGCTTTTCAGGAGCTTAATATGGATCCCTCACTGGCGAGTGAGAAACAACTTATGCAACTGAACGAGCTCGGTGAGTTTCGGTAACATGCTTATGATAGTTCTCGCGTTTACATGGAAAGGACAAAGAAGTGGCATGATAAGCACATCTTGCAGCGAGAATTTCAAATTGGTGATAAAGTATTATTATTTAACTCTCGCTTGCGTTTGTTTCCAAGTAAGCTCAAGTCCAGATGGTCAGGACCATGCACAATTACTGAGGTGAATAAATTTGGGTCGGTTACACTGCAAACCGACAAGGGAGAAACCTTCAAAGTAAACGGTCAACGTTTGAAAATCTATTATGAAGGAGCGTTCGTTGGAGTGATAGAGGTCGTTGACCTCTTCACTATCTCTTCTTCTCTCATTTGATGAGGTAACACGGTCGTGCGGGACAGTTATAAACCAGTGCTACCGGGAGGCAGCTCGGATTTTTTTGTATTTAATTTGTATATTTTAGGATTTTATTTGCATATTATTTAGTTATTTTAATTTAAATTTCATCTTTTAGATTATTTACATAGTTTATGAGTGGTATTTCAGATAAACCCGATTTTTGGGATTACATACGAATCCGAGACAAGAAGAGCTGGTCTTACGATCACTCAATCGAGTTTTTGAAATACTCGATCAAGTGTCTTCTGCAAAGAAAATTAGAAAATAAGGCCGTAGCCAATCCAAGCCCGTGTTTTGGACACTCGATCGAGTTTTTCCTACATTCGATCGAGTGTTTGCATACTCGATCGAGTATCTGAAAAACTCGATCGAGTCGGTCAGTTTAGCCGTGATGCGGTTTACTTATTCTTTCTTTCCCCAATATTACTCATAACCTAATTTCTATTCTCTCTCTTGTTTTTTTTTTCCCAATTTCCTAATACAAAATCCCCAAATCCCTGCTAAACATCCACTATAATCTAATTACTCACTTGCAATCATCATTTCACTCTTAATAACTCACTTCATTGTTGTTAATTTGCAGGAATCAAATCAATTTCACTCAATTTTTCAGATTTTCGATTTACTTAGGGTTTGGGTCGAAAAATCTGATTTTTGTGCTTAAATCTTGTGTTATTTGCCTCAAATATGGGTATTTCTACATATAATCACTATTTCCTATCACTTTAATTGATAAACCTTTGATTTTTAACCATCTTTTCAAGATTTTCGAGTGAAGTGTAGTATAAAATCGCCAAGTTCACCATTGTTGTTGCTTGATTGTTCTTATTGAGTATGGCAGGTGTGCATAGAACTAGCAAGAGGCAAAGGGAACAAGCAAGTACTCCGGCTTCAATTCCGCGAGTCATTCCGGTTGTTCAACAACCCGCTCCGCCTCAGTTTCACCCGATTCCCGCGTATCCTTGTGTGACACCCTCAAATTTGCGGAAAGAAAAAAAATTATTTAAATACATAAAAGATAATAATACATAACGAAGGTGTCATAAATAAAAAGGGTCATTACAAAACGGAAATAATATTATACAAAAGAAATATACAAGACGGGAGACATATCTCCCGTATAAATACGTAAATAAAAGAGTGTATAATAATATACAATCCTAAGGACCGAATATAGGTCCAAGGTAAATACTTCGCTCGCTAGCTCGTCAATGTACCCAAAGTATGCATCACAAACCTGCCAACCGCATTAAATATAAACACGGAAGCCACATTCAGTGGGGAGTAACTCCGAGTTCTCCCAGCCACGAAAGGTCGAGTTTAATGAAACATGAATAACATAAAAGCAATGTATATTGAAAATACAAAACCTTAACATATATGATATGCTTTTCATGTTATGAAACAATTAACTAACATATAACCTATCATGTGAAAGCTATCATGTGAATCCGTTATCAATCTATAACAAGAGGTAGGGAAGATGGTATTTTAGCTCAGAGGTTACCTTTAAAACATGGCCATGATACCCTCGACCCTAATCAACACGTAATCATGTGAATCAGTTAACAACCGGTAATCCAAACTCTATCAACCTTAGCCGGCTTGCATCTCACATTCTAAGATTAATAGAATCATCAAACATGAAAGACCATTACGTCTACAAACAGGCATAAGTTCTTAGGACAGTCAATAGAAGACTTCTGTAACTCGAGTCTATACCACGAGGTAGGATATACTTAAATATTTAGGCTCAGCGGTCACGCTAATGACATGGCCAAAATACCAAGCACACATCTGGGCTCAGCGGTTACCTTTAAAACAGGGCCCAGATCCAAAGCACATATCTTAGCTCAGAGGTTACCCTAATAACATGGCCAAGATACAACTCTACCCTAATCCTAGACTGCGCAGACCCAGAGAAATGCGGAAAAACATCGCACCCAAGACTCATCACATGAGTACCCCTAAGGAGATCCACCAAAGGGTTGGCTAGTACTTAAGCTGGCTTCATTCCCCAAAGTGGAAACAATGACAGCCATGCCCCGACTTGGATATAAACCCACCAAGCCGGGACACAAAAGCTATCAAGCAGTGAACTATATACTCGTTAAAGATAGTAAGGCCCATCAATGTCATGGTCCAAGATACTCATTTAGAATTAGAATGGTCAAGACGCCATATACTCATAATTCTCTATGGGTACTTAGTCAACACGACATATATCATACAATCAAACAGTCATGGGAAAAACTTCCTATCATGTGACTAATTGCATATAAATCATAATCAAATATCATATCGCCTCATATCTACTAAGGCTAATTCATTAATTAAATACAACCTTACTTGAAGACAAATCCCCGACCCGAGTCCCGCGACGGGTCATCAGTCAAAACGGGGCTGACTAGATCTTAGTTTGACCAAACCCGTTTGGCCAAACCGGCTAGAAACAGAGTCTTAGCCATCGAGGCTTGAACATAAGAATATCACTTTCATTTCATGTTATTTCATTCTATTTCTAACATGTGAATTTATTGATTCTTACCAAAAACCCGCTTGACTTACATGATATCAAATTAAACTAAAATCTCGTATTATGATTTCTAACATGTGAGAAATAATAATATAATGAAAAGCTTTTAATTAAATAATTTACTTATTAAAATTTCCCACTTGCTAAAAATTACGAAACACGATATAATAACAATACTCAAAAACCGTCACAAGTCCAAGGGGACCCACGGTTCATTTTAGACCGGTTTTGGTCATCTTTTCTAAAAACCGTTACTTAATATTTCCCGCATGCATAACATCTTTAAAACCCGTCAAAACAACAATAAAACAATCAAACATCGACACAAACCCAAAGACCAAAACCCGGACCATTCCAGACCGGCCTGGACCGGCCTGAACCGGCCTGAACCGGCCTGGTTTGGGCTGGTTTTTCCAGCCATTTTCCACGGCCCCAACAACACCCAACAACAAATTATTTCCAACATGTTTTTAATTAACAAACAACCATTTTAACAACCAATTTAACCATCATCAATACAAAAATCATGATTATAAATAAATCATCCAAATATGTCAAGAACACCAAACATGTCACAAATTCATACAACATAATAAAAATGATTACTTATCATGTTACTAATTAAAAACCGTAAATCATAAACAACAACTAAAGGTATGTAACATTAATTCGTCGAGTAACTCGGAATCGTTACCTAAGCTAGAAAAATCAAATAGCACAAAATAAGAAGTAAAGAAAAACCCGTCTACTAGTCTTCTCCTAATATATACGAGTCACCAAACTCGTCTTCAAAATCTTCCCCTATAAGAAATGACAAGAAAAACATTATTAGAATTAAAACTTGATTTTCCATAATTAAAGTGTTGAAAACGATTTTGTCGGAATTGAAAATAAACCGTACTTGAAGATGGAGAGCGAAGAGGAGATTCTAGAAATATAAGTTAGGACGGATTTAAGTAAGAAATGAAGGTTTTATGATGATTTTGCTCAAGAACGACGAAGAACAAATGAAGAACGACGAAGAACGAATGAAGAACGATGAAGAACGATTAATTAGATCTTAATTTGATTGATTGTAAAATGAAAAGGTGTTGGGGAGTAATGAAAAGAAAGAAAATATCAAGGCTTAAGAGGGGAAAAAGAGACGTGTGAAATGGAGAGGAATCGGGTCTGTTTTTACGCGATTTGCGGAGTTTAAGTTGACAGACCGATAAAGTAACAAATATCTAAGATATTTGTATTAGTTTAATCATATTAATTAAAAGAGGTGTAATATGAGTGGCAAAAAAGTGAATGGGGCGTATTGACTCATGTCAGTCGGTTCTCGGAGACTAAGTTGACCCGGAATAGTTAAATGACGGTTGGGGTTAAATCATAAAAGTTATTCTTTAATTCCGAATAAATTCAAAATAATTATATTAAATTATCATAAATTCAAATAAATCTTAATAAAAATAAATTAAATTTATTATTTTTCAAATATAATTTCGGTCTTTAAAATTCCGAGGTGAGTCGGGAAAAGTCAACGAAAGTCAAAGTCGACTTAAAAGTCAAGAAAAGTCAAAGATGACTTAAAAGTCAAGAAAAGTTTATGACGACTTAAAAGTCAAGAAAAGTCAATGACGACTTAAAAAAGTCAAGAAAAGTCAAAGACGACTTAAAAGTCAAGAAAAGTCAAAGATGACTAAAAACGGGATTTTCATGAAATCTCTCAGAAATTACAAATACGAACTCGGAATTTCAAAATACGACTCGAAACAATAAATTCTATTTTAAAAACTTAAGTCTGCTGAAAAGTGTTAGTAAATATTTTTACTAGAAAAATTGGGTACTGTTCGGGTTGTTACATATATTTGAAAGGAGTTCAAATATTGTGCCCATTTCATATAAGCAATGTAAGAAATTGTTTTTTACTTAATCTTTTGTTATGCATGCATAAGGTCCATATAGTTTAAGAGTAAACTATTTGTATAATGATATTAGAAATGTCTAGTATCGAGTTTAAGAAACTTACAAGCGGTATCAAGAGCTTTGGTTGTTGCATGCATAATCGATTTATAGTTTTTTCGAGTTAATGTAACTTAAAGAAAACTAGTAATTTGTGTTTTATAAGATAAAATAACAAAGTCATTTGCATGTCAATATGTTCTGGTCCTAATATGATTTTAGGTCATTTTGATGATTTATGGAAATTTATGTTGCTCAAATATGATTTTTAGTGTTTTTATTACATTTTAATGAGTAAAATGATGTTTAAAATACTAAAAAAAGTTAGACTTGTCTTATGAACGTGACATTTTTACAAAATATCACACATGCATTTTACTTACTGTATGTAAAATTTCGTGTGAAGTGGACTTGTTTCTCATGATTTATGATTTTTATATGATAAAATGAAATAAATAAAGGTCAATTGGTTAAAACTATTTTCGCTTTGAATCTGACCATGAAATTTTAGTATGTTGTCAAATGCATGTTTTCCTGTCAGACTCGAATATTTTAGACTGATGTGATTTGTTTAGCATGATTTATGAATTTTTAATGTAAAAATAGCATAAATAGTGACTTATTTAGCAAATATAGCTAAAATAAATTTCATGTCATGAGAAAATTATTCCTAGTTGTTTAAATGTCCCACATTTCAGATATAAAATTGAAAATTTAATATGATTAGTTTTCGCATGCTTTATGTATTTTATTTGATAAAACCGATAAAGCGCAACCGATTTTTCTCAAAATAAATTCGAAATTTTTAACCTTGATTTTTGACATTATGAGTGTCATGGAAATTTTCCAGAATGTTCAAAAATTTAAAATTCAAATTTTGAAATTATTTGTAATTAATTTTTGATTTATTTGATTAAAATATGATTTTAAAGTCTAATTTTGAGCAATTATATAACAACAAGTTGAATTATTGTCAAAAATTGAGTGATGACTAATTTTTTAGGCCTAAATCAGTTGGCATAATTATCTTGGACTTAAATATGATTTAAGTATTGTTTGGTGATTTTAAAGTGTTATTATCACGCATTTCCGTAAAACCGGGTTATATACAATATATAAACCGTATTATAGGGCGATTTGGCATTTAAAATGAGCATGTTTTATACATATTATTATGCTGCATATTTATTATGAATGTCATATTTTGGTTTATGTAATTTGGAATTATGTAATTTATTCTTTGTATGACCTTAGTTTTAATCGATATTACCCGAAATGTAAGGGAATATTGATTCGGTTGTAATTTAATGTGATCTCGTATCACTTTTATTGTATTATTTTATTTTACAAATGTATAATAGGAAATTATTGTTATTTTATTATATATTTTGTAATTATTTGTAATACCAGAGTTTCCCAAAGACGGTGCCATTCGGAAAGGCGTTCCGAGAGAGACGGTGACTTTGGGAGGCGTGCTTATGAAGTTCAAAGGACCAAAGGAGTTGGTTTCCGAATTTGTAATAGATTATATGATTTTCTATTCTAGGAAAGGTCATACTAAGAATGTTATTTTTATGCTTGCATTTTATTTAATATGTTTGCATGCATTGCCAAATCGTCATAACATGACATGCATATTTTATCGAGTATTCGACCGTGTCAATTACAATTATCGATAATTCATCAATTTAGTTCACTTAAACGAGATAGATAATAAATTGACATAGCCTCTCATAATAATTAATTGAGACCAAGCTTTACCAAATTGTAGAACCCATGAATCCCAATTTCATAAGGAAGTAGGTTCGGCTCACCGGGGTGCTAAACCTGTTACGTTGGGTAAGTGGGGTATCGAAATTTGGATTGAGCTCAACGGAATTATTTGCGACCGTAGCCGCATGTGTTCCGGGCTTAAGATGAATATTAAAGTAATATTATCCACCGAGAGTTCTAAATGTAGAATCGATTAAAGAGTTAATCCACCGAATTATGTTAATGAGGGATGAATCGGCTCACCGTGCCCAAGTTGATATGAATTTGGATCTCGGAATCATTTATAATAGTTGGGTAGATGTCACTATTTAAATGCTAAATTTGTTTTAAATGTTTACAAGTATGTAAAATGATAAATGTTGACATTTCCTTTATGTCTAAAATTTGTAGTTAACTTTGTACAATCGCAATGGCTAGTTCATCCACCACCAATGCTCCAACTCTCACAAATGTCTCATGGCTTCGATCCTTCATGGATCGATGCAAGTTAGAAAAGAATGGCGCCAATTTTGCCGATTGGGATGCACAACTCCGCTTGGCCGCGGAAGGTGACGATGACAAACTTCGTTAACTTACCGAAGCCTCTCCCAAAACACCTAATGAAAGGTCAACCGCCGTCGCAAGGCGAGCATATGAGGCTTACCAAAAGGAAGCCGCCGTGATCAAAAATGTTTTGATCTTCTCTATGGAGGCTGATCTCCAAAGGAGTGCCATAAAGATGAGCACGGCCTATGAGATCTATGCCAAACTTGTGACTATGTTTTCACAAGCTCCTAGGATCATTCAATATGAGACGGCTTCCGCGTTTTTTCGACATGAATCTTAAAGAGGGCCAAAAAGTTAGCCCTCATGTACTCAAATTGATTGAGCATGTCGAGATTCTCAAATTGCAAGGGGTTGACATTCCCGAACAACTCGTTATTGACCGTGTACTACACTCCTTGGGGAAAATCAAGGCATATGTGCAGTTTAGGGTAAACTACAATATACAAAATATGCAAACCTCTCTTCACGAGTTGGACAAAATGCTTGTGCAAGCGGAGAGAGACATGGGGCTAAATCTTAGCACCACCAAGAATGTACTTCACATCAATAACAAAAGCAAGGGGAAGTTCAAAAAGAGTGCAAGCAAAGGGAAGAAGCACTCCACCTACAAAGGCAAGAAGGGAAAAGCTATTGAGAATAGCTCACCCAAGCCTAAGAAAGGTGCCTCAACCGAGGACAAGTGCCATTATTGTAATGGCATAGGGCATTGGA